>QYAL01000088.1:0-195270 GCA_003988805.1 Ploettnerulaceae sp. D365 | reverse complement strand
GTTGTTGAGAAAACGCGTGTTGAAGTTAGAGGTAGTAGGGTAGGGGAAAAATTCACGAGGTCCTGATAATCACGAGGTCCTGGTAAACCACGTTATATAATTTTCTTTCTCAAGAAATGATTTTGCGATTTTTCAAAAGTACAGGATTCATCTAGTCACACAGGTTACGTCTCGGGACACAGGGAATCATTAGGTACTCCATTCTCATCTTTGAATTTCTGTTCTATCTATGTGCAAAAAAGAACCTTCTTATAATACAGGGGGATATACAAAAATCGCTCATGAGTTAAACGCTTCTAAAGAACAACTATGTGCATGAAATCGTACAACCGCCCTTGCCCTTGCCCTTGCCCTTGCCTTCCCGCCTTGTGTATAACCCTCGTCGATATCGCCCTGGTACTGTGTTCCGTGGTGCGTAGACGTCCATACGTCATTCGTAGTGAATAGATAGAGCCCTTTGTTTTGATCTCCTCCTTCTTCCCACGCGGCCATACAAGAGAGGGTTTCCTTTTTTGGCAAACCAACACCTGCTTTTCTTACCACGTAAAGGATTCTTCGATGAAATCCACAACTCCGTTTTCTTGTACTTCTCGTACCGCTTCGCGGACATTATCCGCAAGCCCACCGGGTCCACACACAGTGACGGCCATAGCGCCGCACTGTTCTTTGACCTCGCCCTCCATGATGAGCTTGATGTTGGGTCGCCCGGGGAACATCTGCACCGTGTTGCTAGGCGAGATAATCTCCTTTGGGTTCTTTGGTCTCGTGACGAAGAGTTTGATGGTGAGGCAATCTCTACGGCCGGGGAGTCGAAGTATTTGATCCATCCACGGTCTCACCCACTCGAGGTGCTCGGACTCGCGGACGATCCAGACGAGTGTGATTCTTCTGGTCGCTAAGGAACCCTCGTTGAAGCCGTTGATTAAATGTTTGGTGTATCCGATTTGGTGTGTGATCCCAGTAGCTCCGGCGAAGAGTACGACGTGCCCGTATGAATCGAGAGAGTGATGCCCGCCGTATGGTCCTTCCATTATCGCCTTGAGTCTCAAGAAGCGTGGAGAACAATCGCTTGCTCTGTTGAACAGCTTTCTTGTGAATCCGGTTTGGGCTCCAATGACAAAGGACACATCAGTGACCGAGTCCTCGTCCCGAAGCTTGGTTTGCTCGGGTTTTTCGGTGATGGGGAGAGAGGGTAGGTTTGGCTTGTCCTCGATCCAGGCTACCGAGAAAGGGTGGCACTCAAGCGGGTTGATGGCAGCGAATCTGAGGTAAGCGTGGCATCCGGGCTTGATGCGGACCTTCTTTGGAAGATGCATAGTGACTCTGCATGTGTCTCCTGGAAGAGCCTCAACGGTGGCGTAAGTCCATCCTTTTCGTGTGTAGTTGGTGCGCAGGACGACAATGAACCGGCTGGCTCGTTCGCACATCCATAGTATGGCAGCGGCTTGAACATACGGGAGAGGCGGCAGGCTGGCGACTGCACAGTGGATCCATGTGCCTGCAACGGCCAGGATAGCCATGATGATGTGAATGTCTAGGAACGTTTCGTAGAATGCATGGCGGACTGGAGAAAAGGCCGTAATGAGAATGATGACCAATGCTACAGTTCCCACCATACCCCAGCCTGCAAAAGGATCATCCGCAAGCTGGCCAAAGACCCCTGACCAGCCTGTAGCGACTTGCTTGACGTACGCCCAACAGAGTGTGTGGATGACGGCCATGAAAATGACAATTCGTCCAAGCCAGCGGTGCATAAGGTTGTAAGTATCGAAGCTGATCTGTAATAAACCAATCAAAGGGTTGTTACGTCCAGCGAAGATGATCAACGGGATCATGTTGATTACACTGAGCATCCCGCTTCTTCCTCTCAGTTCAGCTACTACCTTGTAATGATTCGCCGTATCCCAGTGAAGATCGAGGGTGTATGCGAGATTGCTCGCGAGGTAGAGGAAGATCAAGAGAGAATGGAGTCTCGAGGGAAGAGTTCCCATGTTCATGGCGGAAGAGAGTTTGAACTCTCTGTTGTGGCGCTTATTGACCAACGGTGCATATATGAGATACTTCTTGAATTTCCAATAAGGCGACGAGTTCTTGGCCCAGTATGTTTGAACCGTTTTTCCCATTGCTGAGACATGCCGTAGGTGTGCGTTGAAACGACTCATCATGCGTATAGTTAGGATAAGCATGGCCAGCACGCCCAAACTCCACCATGAGAAGATTCTGTAACGGTCGTTCACAACTTGATTCACACCGTTGAGCAAAGTTGCGTAGGGAGCAATGGTTCCTTCAGCTGCACTCGCATTCGAGGTATCGGAAGATCGGGAGGAAAGGACCTGGGTCCCTCTCCCAAGAAACTGGTGGACTTCGTGGTTTACCATCGCGTTGTAGGTGTAGCGAATCCGGTGTGCGCAGGATATTCGAGAGCAGAGAGTGTGTTTGTAGATCTGTGGGTAATGTCAATATGTAGGATTCTAGAAGCTAGGAATAAGGCCTTCTTACTATTGTCCCCGCAAAGCTGTTTGGATTAGGAGGCTCAGTAGCCTTCTTGTACAAGCTATGAGATGTGATTCAAGTGTTCTGCTACTGTTTTGGTCATCCGGATACAAAGAATGTCTTGTGAATAACGTTTGTGAATAATAGCATTGTCTTGCTGTTTTTTTCTTGTCGTTTATTTTGCGTCAAAGAGATGTCGTTGTTTCTTTGAAGACAAGAACTGTGGGACAATGAACGAATGAACTATCTCCAGGACTTGAATAAACGAATGTGAGGCCGTGGTGAGGGGCCGTAAGGTCGAACGAAGGAGTACCTGAATGACGGGTCCCAACAAAACGTGGAAAACAGGACCGGTGGAAGAGCTTTATGGGACTGCTTGATTGAAGCTTCGGGATTGCTTTCAATAATAATCAACATCAAATGGTGGGCTCCGGTGGTGGGTCGACCAGGAATTGCGACACTCTATCTCGGATTTCTTGGCCGGGGCTCGCACGCGCTTCCGGATGCTGTCCGAATAAAAACAGGCTTTGCCTCAAATGCTGGAAAATTGCTCGTGCGTAGAGGGTAGATACGTCTCGGGCGCGCGTTCGCCGTACAGTATTAGAGAATATATGGATCCAAGTTGGTGGTAGTGCTGGCCAGCAGATCCCGATCTTTTGTTTTTGAAGTTCAAAAATTGAATTGTGAAAGTGAATTCGGCAGAAGAAAACGTTGAGATCACGACGTGACTTGACTCCGCCAGTGAGCAAGCTGCACAAACATGAGAAAAGATATGAAACGCATCAAGAACGACGAGCAAGATCAGGGTGTTTGTACTTGACGTATGCCACCGCGCGCTTGCAGTCATGCATGCCACAGCCAACCCCTTGGAAGCCAGCCAGTCCAGCCAGAACTTTCGTGCATGCAGGAGTGGATCACTATGGCTAATGGGCGAGACCTACGACCTACCAGCCTATGAATATGATCGACCAGACTCGACTAGGCCTCATCAAGTTGCTGTAAGCTGAGAGAAGCAGGTCGATGAGGCAAGGGGAAGGATATCTCAGATTATGGAAGGAAAAAAAAAAGAAAAGCTCGGAGGCTGAGGTGTTCAGGGGGTGACGTGGGGATGGGAGATGGTTGGGCCCGGATGGTTCGCGTTTGGTGGCATCGGCCTCGCTTACATCAGATCTGCGTGGTGGAGTGAAGAATGGAAGATATGACTGGTGCATTGTTTGGTTTCGAGAAGCGAGCACTGTAGATGGCGCGCATTATTATTCAGGGGAAGCTGCATAGCTCTCCAAGTAGAGTACAATCGTACGAAGTACAATAATGGTTGTGCCTTCCAAGGTACAGTACTTCGCACTGCAGGAATGCAGGAATGCAGCAAACACGAGATTCTCCACCGGAGTGGTCAGTTTGGCAAGTTACAGGTAGAGAGTGGTAGTTCTTGAGGCCGCCCAGCGATTGGTAATATATCCAGCTGAATTCATGTGCTGAGAATGTGCCGAGAATATGCAAAGTGTCTCTCCTTTCCCGATGTATATGATCCGTCTTATGGCGCGAGAAGAACGAGTCGAACGATATCAACTCTAGCTGGAGCATTACCTTCGTACTCTGCGGTGTTGCGCATACGAATACATACCCGTGCGTACAGTACAAAATACAAAAGGTACGAAGGTACGAAGGGTACTCACTCATGCCAAGCCACGTCTTCTTCGTACCAGCGCTGTCCCAAGAGTTTCGAAACAACGATCCATGTCCGTGTCATCCCGTCGTCCTGTCGTTCTGTCAGATTGGTATCGGGGGAACTTCCTAAAATATACAGAATAATGACAACGATAAAGGATCTACTAAGATTAGGGTAGACTGGGTCTCGAGCTTCGCTTTGGCAGCAGATAAGACATCAAGATCAGACTTTTCTAGAACCCAACGCAGATTTCACTCTGCAAAAAGCATTTTTCAAAAATTAGAGGAACATGTCAAAGAAGCAATTACTGTACTAATCGACCCCGAGACCAATATTACAGTATTGCCAGACTACAGTACAGTACGATATAACGCCATCATAAAGATAGAACATAAAGATAGAAAGTTTTTCACCTCCGCTCATGTACAGTACGTATCCCCACTGGCCATGTGCTAACAACTGTAGGATCCCACAATTAATAATGGAGGCCATGGCTTGGAGAAGGCAGTATGTGCTCTGTCTCAGGCGCTAAACTCAGACGCTATGGCCAAACTTCCACGAGGCCTTGAACTTTAAAATGTTCCTATGAAATTATTACTGTATTCTAGACCTCACAAAAACAACCTAGGCATTATTATAATTATCATGAAGAAACGATAGAAGTCGGAGATTAGGTATATTTCTAAAGATATCGAGGAATGGCACGTGCTCGGTTGGGGATCTCGGGACAGTGAGGTGGTCTTGGCCGCGGGGGAAGGGGAAGGGGAAGGGAAGGGAAGGGGGGGAAAGAGAGCAAGAGGTTTCATCAACCCCTTCATCGGCTTACGTAATTATGATAATGATAAGTCATCATCATCTTCAACCTCTGTTCGTCATTGATGTGTATTCCAATCATTATAACCAGTGAAGTAGGCCTTTCCAGTGTCGAGTTCAAGGTAATAGATACACTTCAACTTGGCTTCCAGCTCTGCGAGTGGCCCATCCGCACTTTCATGTTCCAAGCTTCCAGGTACTGTACTTTCAGCAAGGACACATGGCGAACCATGAACTACAGTACCTCCGTGTTTTGCGCTTTTCCCCGATCTTTATGCTTCACCACAGATGCTCTCCTGAGTCTACCAATCGTTGCAAATGTATTTTTGTTATTGTACAAGGTGTCCCTAAAGGAACTAATTAATGTAGCTTTGCTTGTCGCCATCGTACGAGCTGCTACTCATCAATCATGAATCATCAACCATCAACCATCTGTAACTCATTATACTGCGTCGCAATCTGCCAATATCCATCGTCAATTGGCACCATCGCTCGCTCCTGCTCATAGTATCATGATCATGTACGCCAAATCAAAGAGAAAAAAGACACGCCACCTAGCAACTGGTCTATAGACCACAAAAGCAACCACACCATGATACCGTAGGTATGCGTCATGAATCGTCAGAAATCGTCAAAGAAAGAAAGATATCTCGGTCATGCGGACGAGAAACATTGCCCAGAAAGGACCATGAAGCCAGAGCTGACTGGTGTAGGCCATTACAGCGTGACTAGCTGACGCTGCAAGAAAGTTGCAACGACAGTCCTATCTAATCAAATCAAGCAGGCTGTCATTCTCAAAATATGTATGAGATGACTGGTGCTGAAGAGATGAATATCCAGCAAGCAATGACTGTGTCAGCAAAGTTATGAACGAAGTCTACATAGTAGAAGGGCCAGCAGTCAAAGCAAGAGTGAGGGACCGACGCAAGGCTTGCTCAATGGCAGCCCACTCAGCAACAGCGCACTGAGCCAGAGTGAGGATCTCAAAGTCATCCTTGTTCCTGGGCAAGTCGATGATTTTGGCCAGTTCTCCAAAAAGACATGGTAGGTCACTGATGTGTCCTTTGGCAGCCTTCTGAGCAAGAGTCATCTCTGGTTTGTTTCCGAGAGCTTCACGGATGAGTGCAGCGTAGTACTTTTCTTGTGCGTCAGTATGCCTCTATACAATCAACCATCAGGGATATATGCTTACCAGAACCAAGTCAGTTGGAGCACCAGGCTTAGGGCCTACGGTCCAGAGATCCTTCCAGAATGAGGCATAGGCAGGAACACCCAACTCTCTAGCAAACTGGTCATCAACACCGCACTTCCAAGCGATGTCATCCTTCATAGCTGGGGAAAAGCCAGGACACTTCAAAGCAGCACGCCAAACACGCTTGAGGAGCATTGGAGTAAGGTTGAGGTTCTCATGCTCACTATTAATGCGCTCTTGCAGGAGGTCAATTAGTTGGAGGGTGACCTTGTGGAGGAGATTACGGTCTTCAATGGTAATGTAGTCAACCATGTACCACGGATACTGCTAATAGTCAATAAATGCTGGTCGCTGAGTTTGTTAGATTTGGTAACTACATACCTTCAGCAAAGTGCTAATGAGGCACTCAAATGGACGTTGTGGGCAGTCCTTTGAGAATGGGGACTGTGATCGTTAGCATTTGTACAAATTACGGAGGACTCGGGGTACTTTACTCGCTGTGGAGCTTCGACATGCTTAACCAACATAACCAACTCCTCCTTGCTGATGAAACCTTGGAAGCCCGAGTTGTATGGGTCGTTTATATCTCTAGGCTTAATGATCGGTCTAGATCCTGCCCATGTGACGTTCTTTGCCTTTGGGAACAGATCCTTCATGAGCTGCTCTTGACTAGACAATTCAACCTCGACGTGGCGCTGTCCCAGACGACCTCCGCGACCTCCGGTTTTATTGGTCTCGAAGCGGTTGACAGCGTTGACAGCCTCATTGAAGTTAACAAATTCAACATAGCAGTCAAGAGTCTTGCTGGTGACTCGCTCCATTACGATGTGAACGGGCTCGAAGTCTTGTTCGCTGATGATACGAGCGTTGCGGCCAAGGAAAGCAAGGACTTCAGGACGATTGACCGAGTATGGGATCTGCAGACTGGTTAGCTTTGTTCTCTAGCCCGTGGGATGGGACACTTGCATTCTTGATCTTGATGACCCCCCAGGTATCCTCTCTGGCCATTCTACAATACTCAACGAAGGGTAGGTTGATGGACTCGAGAGCCTCCGAGACCGATGGCTTGCCATTTTGCGTGAGACGTCTCAATGGAGCACTCTGACTCGGTGGTGGAAGCATCTGGCCCGGGCCCGTGTATGGACCAAGCAGCGTATGGATCGGTGCGAAAGGGTTGCTCACTAGACGAACCTGGGTATCGCGGGGGCCAGTGAAAGGATCAGCATCGTTGACTACGCCCTCGTTGATCGGGGTCAAGGTAGTAGGATTAACTCCTCTGGCCTTGAGCAGGTCCATCATACGGGGAGGTGGTGACTTCAGCTTCTCTCCCATGCCTTGACCATTGCTTGTTTCAGTAACACACTCGAGCCAATTGTGCATATTTTGCTTGTGGCTGGGATCAGTGGATGGAATGACCGACTGGCCACGTCTTGATCTGAGCGTTGGTGTCGTTGTCTGGCGAGGCTCGGAGCTGAATTCTTGCAGGTGGCGAGCAACTGGGGTTGGGCTACCTACCATCGAACTCTTCTTGTCACTTGCGCTACGAACAGAAACTGGGGGCTCTTCAGAAGATTGACGAGTAGATGCCTTGCTCGTTGGGCTGATAGAGTTCACTCTCGACGGCCCTCTTGAGGGAGACTGAACAGAACCGCCACGGTGGCCTTCATTGCTGTCAACCTCAGCGTGGTGACCTTGATTGGCTGTAGATGCTGTATAGACTGGAGCAGTTGCCAAATTGGACGACGGGCTGTAGGCTTGAGCAGCAACATTGAGTTTGGAGCTCTGGTATACCGACTTGCCACGGTTGATGTTTGAGGGCTTGACATATGGAAGTTGTGCATCCTGAACGGCGTATTGAGGCTGGCCTTGATATTGTCCCATCCAACCTTGACGTTGTGGTGAATATGGATTGGCCTGGAAACCCTGGTTGGAATTGACAGAGCCATAGTTCGCCCCGGAAACCTGGTGTTGATTGTACTGGTTCATCCCACCAGCTTGTCCGAAATGGCCATATGGGGTTGGGCTTGTGCCAATGGGAGGATATTGACCACCGTTGAAGCCGACCTGAGCCGCACCCATGGCTTGTCCATATGCACTAGGAGTAGGATAGGAAGGAGATTGGCCTAATTGCGCACCACCCTGTTGATAAACACCTCTTGCGGATCTCATATCATATCCGTTGCCCATAGAGGGAGGAGGAGTTCCATATACAGGTCCCTTGCCATCTGGGTAGTAGCTATTTGGGGGTGGGGCAAAAGGCATCGAGTTCGGGTTCAACGGTCTCAAAGCTGAGGTCCCCATGCTTTGGAAAGTCGAACTGCTGTTCATGTCAGGCGTAGCAAAGGGAAGAGCACCGCCGACCTGTTGTTGCTGTTGTTGCGCAGAAACATAGTACTGCTCTTGTCGATAGGTGCTAGGAGCCATGTGGTATGGGCCTGGAGTCTGCGTCAAGATCGAGTCTTGCGAGTCGGTGCTATCAGTACCCAGACTATCCTGCCGAGCAACATATTGAGGCAGCGGAGCATCACTGAGAGGCGCACCACCTCTACTGGTTGGTAGGCTTGCAACACGTCTCGACATGGCTTTGGTGATGATCTCAGGGCGTCGTGGTTTGTGTGTTGGTGTTGGGGGGGTACGTATGGGGGAGGGGGTGAACGAGAAAGAAGTCTTCGTTGTGGTGGGGTTTGTTCGAGAAGAACGAGGAGTTTTCGGCTCTGGTGTGTGTGGTGAAAGAATGGGTGGGTCGTAGGAGATGCGCTGACCAAAGAAAGGATTGTCGTCCGCTAGCGTGGTTTCCGTTGCAGTCCACTTCACTGAGCTCGGAACTTTGGAAAGTGAAGTCCTCTGATTCCTGTTTAGGCCGCCCGTTCGAGGAAAGGTTCGTGGTCCCGTGTGGTAGGCGTCTAGCTCTTGTTGTGAATCAGGCTCGTGATCCAGGTCCATTTCGTCAGCTGCTCGAAGCGAGAATTAGCCGAGAACAATATTGACTTACTCAGGCTCGGTCCTCGTCAGATTGTTCCGACAGCCTCGCCGGAAAAACAATCGCCGAATGAGATTGTGTTTGCTCACCATAATAGTCCATTGTCTCCCAAGTTCTCTTGAGCAGCTCTATGTTAGGAAGACGCGCGATTTCTGGTTCTTTGAATACTGGGAAGCGTAGAGAGTACTCGGGCTCAACTTGGCAATCTCGCTGTCTTGGTACGCGGCGCTGGTGAGTTATTGGTTTGTTTCTTTGTTTCGCACAGAGAGTTAATATTTACGCGTTCTTTCTTTTTCTACAGGATGGGAGGAAGGAGAAGAAGCAGGGCATTTCCCACTATGTCTCAAGTGGGACTAGAGGGATGCCGAGGGATACTAGTGGGAACGCGAGGGATTTCGAAAGGATGGAAGGTTCATCGGGCAGGCTTTCGAAATGCTTGATGAGGGTGCGAGTAGAAAGGTTTACTCTGAGTTCAGTGACTCAGTGTCATGAGGGGGGAGAGGGGACCCAGGGGAGACAGGGGAGGAGGGGAGGAGGGGTTGATAGCATGATGGGCACTAAGTAATGTCCTATCTATACTGCTAGTGTCGACGATGATGGATGATGGATGTCTAATGGAACATACATACAGAACAAGTTTGTAGTTTTCAGCCTGAGCTGATAGTTCCCTACAGTTCTGAAACTTGAGATATGCCAATATCTTCCTCTCCTCCTATGCACTACCAAGAACGATAGATATCTCATGAAGCATACAAACAAAATAGCAGAAGTCTGCCAGTGCTTCAAGTACATCTTTTTCTTGCAGGGGGGGTTTAAACTGGACTGGAGTGGACTGAACTGAAATGTTTCTATGATACAGTTTGTTTTATTTCTATTCTAAAGTCATCTAACATCTGGAAAACAAAGGAGCGTGGAACGAGATATGGGAATAGGATCTGCTAAATATATGTATGTGTTTATGTGCATTGGAAAGAACTAGCTAGAAGGTGCTTTATACGGACAGGAAAGGGAAGGGAAACCATGGCACTTTAAATCCTTTCATCCTAAAGTCAGCACAACTGCAAGACAGAAAATAGCAGATATAAAACGACTGCAGGGCTATATATACTCTTATTCTTCTACACATATCCTTTCTTCCCCTCCTTCTTTCTCTTCCTCTACGCAAAAAAAAAAGTGAAGAAAAAATTAAAAAAAAGAATTCCCACCTAGCATCTGCTGATAAATCATTTACAATCGATTATAGCCGCTATGTATGACACGATACGGCATGGTGAGTTTGTGCAATGGAAAGTTTATTTGGGGGGGGGGGGGGGGGGGGGGGGGGGGGGGGGGGGGGGGGGGGGGGGGGGGGCGAAAAGGGGAAGTGAGTGATTGGAAGAGGGGGGGATGGATGGAGATAAAGAGGGGGTAGGGGAGGAGGAGGGAGGGGAGGGGGGAATGGGGGAAAGATTGGGGTTGAGGAGGGTGGTGGTGGAGTTGATGATTTAGTTGATTGAGTGATTTATCTATGATGGAGGACTTTGTGATTGTAGGTATAGTATAGGAGAGTAGAGTAGGTATGAGAGAGAAGAAAGAAAGAAAGAAAGAAGAAGAAGAAAGGATATATACATATATATATATATATATATGTCGGTAGTACCTATTTCCATGGTACTTCCGAGTTGGCCTTGGTGTTGTTGATTGGTGTGGTTCAATTGGGTAGCTATCGAATCAACCTTATGGCACGAGGCTTGAATACGTTGTATTCAAGCTGTGCTTTTGAGGTTATATGATTCTTGAGGTTCAGAAAGCTATGGGAGCTGTGTTCTATATAAATAGGGGTTCGGCGGCGGTCCGTGGCCGAACCCGTGACCAGGGTCACGTGACCCACCATATCGATTTGCCAACAATATACGTAGATAAATAAATAAATAAACAGACCCAGCACGACACCAAAAGAAAAGAAAGTGCTAGGAGAAATTAAACGCCATGTAACTGTAAATCCAAAGTCATTGTGGAGAGATTTAGGAGAGGCTGGGGGAGAGGGAGATGGTATGGTATGGTATGGTGAGAGATTGAGGAAGGAGAAGAAGAAGAAGAGTTAAAATAAAACGAGGGGGTATCATTCCCTACTCTGTCATTGAAATCATTAGTATTATACCATACATCAAATATCTAAGTCCAAAAACCCATTTCAATCCCCATAATAACAAGAATCGCAACAACAAATACAGCCAAAAAAAAAGGGGGTGAGGGGGGGGGAATTCCTGCTTCCAACTTCCAAGTCCCCAACGCCGATCCAACACCAACACCAAACTCCTGATATCATGAAAGGGAAATTTAATGACGGGATATATCCCAGTCCTCGTCCTAGTCGTAATTCCGAAATCCCCAAGAGGACCCCTCTCATCCATCCATATAGAACCCAAAAAGCCATCTCCCCAGTCACCACTAGCTATAGCTAGAGCTTTACTCAAACACCCTCAAGAGGCTTCACAGGAAGATTTCCAAAAAGATTCTCAGTCGTCGAATCCTCGCTCCTCCTTAAATCCCTCCTTCCATAAGAATCCATCTTCAGTTCCCTCTCCCTCTCCCTCTCAACCTCCAAATCCAAGCCGGAAAAAAAGCCATCCTTCTTCTCCCTACCTCCATCTCCAGGTGTAAGATTATCCCGGCCCTCACTCCCACTCCCACCCAACTGCAACTCCCAACTCCCAACCCTCTCACGCCTACTGATGACAAGCGTAGCTCCGCTCTTCACCACGGAATCGGATAGATCCGCGTCGGATTCTAATCTATCTGGGCCTTTGAAACCTGCGTGGGGGGGTTCTTTGGTTCTTTTTAGGATGGTGGAGGAATGAGGGGAGAAGAAGGAGGAGGAGGGGAGAAAGGGATTCCTAGGGTGGGTGCTGAATGAAGGAGGAGGAGGATCTCGTTTTCCTCTGTCGGGGGGTTTGATTTTGAAGCCGGATAGTAGTACACCAGCAGCGAGGATGAGGAGTGCTGCGATGGTGACGGCGGCGCCGATGATACCTCCGATAACGGGAGAAATCCTCCCGCTGCTCGTCGAGTCCACAATCACACCCGTCCCCGTCCCACTACTCGACGACGACCCATTCGCATTACTCCCGCCTGTATTCGACTCAATAGCCTCACAGAAGAACGTGATACTATTACAATCCAAACACCAATCCACCAAATCATCCAAACTGAAAGCTCCCAACCCTTGCACGAAATCCGCCCACGACATCACGTATTCGCTATTGGCGCGTCCGAAGAGCGCGTAGGATATATAAGGGGAGGAATCGGGATCCGTGCCGTTGCGGAAGAGGAAGCGGACGTAGAGATCGTCTTTGTAGGGCATGGGTGTGCTGAGGTTCTGTGCTGTAGTGGCGGATGAGGAGGCGTAGGAGAAGAGTTCAAAAGCCATGATACTGCCGTGATCTGGGAGGGATGTGAATATTGAAGCTGAGGGACCCGTGGCGAGGTTGGAGAGAGCGAAGAAGGCGAGGAAGGGTTCGTAGGAGCCGAAGAGAAGAGTGAGTTTATCCGAGACGCCCCCGGAAGCGATCGTGTGAGAGAACTGCTGGATGATTTTCGAGGCGAGGGTTTGTCCCGAGATGGAATTTATCTGCAGATCGGTTCCGTTGGGTGTATTGAACCCCCATTGCTGCTCCGAGGCCAGTTGATGCAGGATTTTCAGGTCGTCGGTGGTGAAGTTTTGGGAATCGTGGATGGATTCGTTGTGGTTGTATTCGTAGAGAGCTGCTTCGTAGATTGCGTAGGCATTGCCGTAGTTAAGGGTGTATACGTCGGCGGTGGGAAGGACGGTGTCGTGAAGGGAGGTGTAGTATTCTTGCGTTGCTTGGATTTTCTGGGCGTAGGCTGGCGAGGAGAGGGATTTGGCTTGCGAGATATAGTACTGGGTGCAATCTACGTTTCCGGCAATGCTGGGGAGCTTGTTAGTATATACAGTATATATTTTGATGGGGGTAAGTAAATGTTCGGAAAATGCTTGTTGTGATTTGTGCGACTTACTAGAGATTGTTGAAATCCAAGGAGCTCACGGTTTCAATGTTGGGATATTGATACCCGTTTAGTGGGGATCTATGTGGAGTTAGCTTTTAGAGTTATATATAAGCTTAAAATTCGGTTAAAGAAAAGGGGTGGAGAGGGGGTTAATCGAATGATAATTAAACAAAAAGCGACATATGCAAATGAAATAAACTCCGATTCATATGCATCTAATATCTCAAACTCAATTCCTTTACTCAATAAAATCCCATAATTATCCGTAGGTACCAAAACAAAAACATCCTCTCCCCTCTCTCCCCTTCCCCTCCTCAACCCCAAAAACCCAGAACGAAATTCATGCAACATATCGAGAGAGAGAGAGATATATACTTACTGCACCAAACTCCCATTCCCCAACCTCCCCTCCTCCCCAAAATCCAGCGCATCAAACGGCGGATACAAGCCTTGCAAGAAAGCCAACGCACTAGCACTCACAAACGCATCATCAGTAGCCAACACATACAACTGCTGATTCGCAATCGCATTCACGGCGAGCCCATTAATAGGCAACGTTGTCGACTGAGGGAAGAGATCGGGGCCCAGGGAAGTGATGTAGCGATTGCGCACGCTCTGGCCGGCGTTGAAGAGCTGTTGGGCGCCGAGCGGTGTTAGGTCGTAGGGAGAGGTGGAGGTGTGGGCGTAGGAGGGCACTTTTTCGCCGTGGAAGGTGTAGGTTATGGCGGCCCAGGTTGTTTGTTGTTGTTGGGGGGTGGTGGTGGGTTGGGAGAGGGTTGGGGGGAGGAGGGAGAGGAGGGGGAGGAGGAGGGTTGTTGTGAGGTGGTGATGGTGATGATGATGGTGATGGTGATGATGATGGTGATGGTGATGATGGGCGGGGGACATGATGGGCTTGGAGGGGTAGGTTGGTGGAATTCGCAGACTCGGAAGAGGAGGATCAAGTGGTCGAGTCGCTGATCGACTTCAGCAATGCGATGGGTTATACGATAAGAGACCTAGAGATGGACAGGAGATAATGAGGAATAAGAGGGGAAGAGAAAAGAACAAAAGAACAAAAAGCACAGCTCAAGCCATGCATCATCAGCATGGTGATCTGAAAGCTGATAGCTGATCGCTGCTAGTTACTGGCAAGGCTTAAGCTTAATTCACACTCTACCTATCCAGCATAGCAGTATTAGTAGTATGTAAGCAGTACTGCAGTACATGTAAGCCACCACACGAGGGAAAAAAAACAGCCATCACGTCCATCCCACCTTAGCCTGACCACCTCACATCGATATTCATCCACCCAATAATCCCGCTGCGAGTATTGGCCCGATACCCTTTTCCCTTCCCCCCCCCCTCCCCACTAGCTTCTTATCCCCGTGCTGCTAGGGAAAGGAAACTAGTACTAGAAGCATTCATCCGTGTATACTCTCGCACTTTCCTCTTCCTCTTCCTCTTCTCCTTCACCTCACCTCAACTACTGAAATAAATCACTGAAGCGCAGCAGCCTTCTATGATATAGTAGATCCAGAGTAAGTAAGTAAATTAACCGGCGGCAGATCAGACAGTTTTGATGCATTTGTACAGTAAGCTGCAGCTAATGCCAGTTGACTGACCATTGAACTCATTTACGATATATATAATTAGTCGACATAGCTGCTGTAGTGGACGATAGGTATAATTGGTGTGTGCCAAAAAGGAACGGTGACGGTGCTGCATGGGGACGGGGGTCTGGGGGATGATCAGTAAGTAGATGGAATCTTAAGGCTTCGCATTAGATTAAGTTAAGTATAGTAAGTCGAATATAATATAAAGGCATGATATCATCGAGCTTTGGGATTCGATCTTATGGAAGAGATTGAGGTATAGCTTGCTTCAGGCCGATCCGATCCGTTCCGTTCCAATACTGTGCAGTACTGTACTTTGAGTAGTAATGTAATGTATGTAGAGATTTCATATATGCCTAGATAGGTGGGTGTTCATGCTGCAGCTAAGGCTTGGAGGGGTCTTGTGAGGCTTCCATTTTAGTTCAGCGGCCGGAAGAAGCAGAATAATCGGAACACACCCAGACAATAACTGCTGCAATGAACTTATCAATTTTGTTTTCATTTTTGTAACATAGGCAATTAAAGCGAGTCATGTACAGGTTTCATCATTTCCATTTCCATTCCTTTTCATTACAATACCAAATTTAACCGAAAAGCGCATCCCCCAAACGGATCGATACCGACTTGGTTTGTGTGTAGTTAGCCAGCGCAGCCTCGCCCAGCTCTCGTCCGATACCAGACTCCTTGTATCCACCAAAGGGAATTTGGTGGTGCAGCATGTTGTATTGGTTCACCCAGACGGTACCAGCACGCAGGGAGTTGGCGACACGGATGGCGGTGTTGAGGTTGCTGGTGTGGACGGCAGAGGCAAGACCGTAAGAGGTCGAGTTACCCAACTTGATGACCTCCTCCTCGGTCTCGAACTTAGAAATAGAGCAGACGGGGCCGAAGATCTCCTCTTGCATGATCTTCATGTCCTCGGTGACATTGGAGAAGATGGTAGGTTGGATGAAGTATCCCTTGGTACCATGACGCTCGCCACCAGTGACGACGGTGGCACCAGACTTCTTGCCCTCCTCAATATAACCCATAATGCGGTCGTATTGGAGTTGGGAGACTTGTGGTCCTTGGAAGGTATCGGCAGCGAATGGGTCACCAACCTTGTTGGCAGTAGCACGCTCCTTGAATCTTTGCACAAACTTGTCGTAGATGCCAGACTGAACGTAGACGCGGGAACCAGCACAGCAGCATTGGCCGTGGTTGAAGAAAATACCAAAGTTGACCCAAGAGATGGCGTTCTCAATATCAGCATCGTTGAAGATGATGTTTGGAGACTTGCCTCCGAGCTCCAGAGTAACCTTCTTCAAGTTGGAGCCAGCAGCAGCCTTCATGACTTGACGACCAACAACGGTGGAACCAGTAAAGGCGACCTTGTCGATGTCCATGTGCGCAGACATGGCTGCACCGGCAACCTTTCCGAAGCCGGAAATGATGTTGATAACTCCTGGTGGGAAACCAGCCTCTTTGATCAAGTTGGAGGTCACGAGAGCGGATAGAGGGGTTTGCTCGGCGGTCTTGAGGACAACAGTATTACCAGTGGCAACAGCAGGGCCAATCTTCCATGCCCACATGAGCAATGGGAAGTTCCATGGGATGATTTGACCGCACACACCAATCTGCGAGAGTTAGCAACCGAGATCTTCATTGACACCAAATAGCAACATGACATACAGGTTCTTGTCTCGTGTATGAGAAGGTATCAGAGTTTGTGTCAATGACCTTTCCCTCGATCTTATCGGCCCAGCCGCCATAGTATCTCAAGCAACCAGCAGCCGCGGCGACATCGCCCTTGGCCATAGAGAAAGCCTTGCCATTGTCGAGAGACTCAACAGCCGCGATGAGGTCGATATCCCTCTCAATCAAATTGGCGAGGTTAACCAGAAGCTTTCCACGGTTCTCGGGTGTCTCTTTCCTCCACGATCCCTCGAACGCTTTGCGGGCCGCAGCTACAGCAATATCGACATCCTTCTCGGTGGCCTCGTGAACGGAGCAGATGACTTCCTCGGTGGAGGGATTGATGGTCTCAAAGGTCTTGCCGTCGACACCCTTCACCCACTCATTGTTGATGTACCTAGAGGAGGATGGATGTTAGTAATGATGACGATGGGAAGAAACACGAAAAATGCGGGGTAGAGTAGAGTCGAGAATTGCAAGTCGACCAATAAACTTACAATCCTGTGGGTTGTGTGTATTTGCCAGACGATGGAGTCGAAAGCTGAATTGAAGTCATTATGAAGGTTTGTGTGTGTTCTGTGTGTATTATGTGAAAGGACTCGTGCAGCTGGGTATCTTGTGAGGTCA
Source organism: Ploettnerulaceae sp. D365 (assembly GCA_003988805.1). NCBI lineage: Eukaryota > Fungi > Ascomycota > Leotiomycetes > Helotiales > Ploettnerulaceae > Ploettnerulaceae sp. D365. The sequence continues at coordinate 178,219 of QYAL01000088.1, read as the reverse complement.
GGGAGGATTTGGCACGAAGATCGATGGAGGAAGAATGAGGAGAAAGATACAAGTCTGGAGCTGCGGGGAGGGGTAGAGTTTTATGTCCTCAGAAGGCAAAAGGGATCTGTAACCTTAGATTAGGGGAAGCTGCACGGTAACCTGGTTACCCGGTAACATGTACAACAAGGGTTAGTCGGGTAGAATTAGTCTAGCCAAAGCCATGGCAAGTCTTGAGGGGGGGAATTGTTGTTGTGGTTGTAGATCCAATGATAATTATTAATAATTGCTCCATCTTGACACTTTTGGTGACACCTTGGTCAGCCCCCCTCCATAGCGGGGAGAAAGAGCGTGGAGCATGGGAGGTTAAGGGGTCTGTGAGAGGTCTGGCGTATAGAGCCATGTCACAGGTCGGGGAAAACTGGCAAGGATTAAATGGAACAATGGAACCCCTAAGCTCCTTTTCTCCTTTTTCTTTCGATCTTTATAAAATATGCATATTGAATTTAGTTAAATTGAATTAAACTAAATCAAAACTAAATCAAAACTAAATCCCAAGGACCAACGGCAGAAAAAAAGGGGGGTCCGGTAGAGCGAGAGCGAGAGCGAGAGGATTATCCTACCCCTCCATGCCCCATGGCCAACTATCTATCCCCTGATGCATGATAATCGTCTCGACTTCCGCATTCCCCTTCCATCCCCACTCTATCAATGTTGATCCGAAAAAGATCCAGCCTTGACCCCTGTTAATTGTTTTTCTTTTTCTTTTCATTTTTATTTTGAAGCTGAGCTAAGTGCAAAAGAAAAAAATATTACTTATCTTCATCTTCGTCGAGTATTTTCTCTTATTATGTCTTTTAGAAATTCGCCCAATTTGCAGCGAGGCAAGCTTTTGTCTCAGTAATGACATAATAATTAACCTCGGCCGACGTAGCCTCCACTATTTCCCTGCCCCCGTTCCATTTCCCCGCCACAAAACATAAAGGGTAATCCAGTAAGCCCCGCATCTCGCTAGACTTTCCCGCGAGCTGAAATGATTCCACCCCACCCCACCGCAACCGAGAACAATATTAATTCCATTTCCAGTATCATCAACTTCGGCGATAGCAGTCACCCCTCCCGAGGTTATATTCGGCGTAAAACTGCATTCACACAGGAGAGGAAATGGATTCGGAGAAAGGCAGTGCATGGGCAGGGCAGGGTAGAGCAGGTACAGCTGGACAGTTATAAATTAAACATCAGACAGTATGTGATTATAATCTCCAACCCTTGGCTGCGGGTGGTCTTTGCCCCATTTATATAACCATGCCCTCTAATTTTAATCCAGATACAGAATATAGATATAGCTATGGAACAAAATAAATTATATGAAGGTTAGGTACTTATACTTAGAGATGGGATCTCTGCAGATAGAAGAAGAAGAAGAAGCCCTCCTCCCTCCTCCCTCCTCGGCTTAATTCCGCTCGGCCATACATAAGAACTACAGCTCTCTTCTCTTCCCCATTCGATAGAGACTCAGATCTTCTTTCCTTTCCGTTCCGTTCCCCCAGATTCGAGGAAACGCTTTCTGCCAATTAGGTACATATATGTACTGCACCTATTATTCTAGCTGGGGGGCCACGACGCCAAATGCCACGCCACTTCCTACAGTACTACTCTTTCCCCCGCACTTCTAGAAAGGGGAGCGGATACAGCACTGTTAAGTCCAATCTAGGTGAACATACTTGTATGTAGTATACGTAAGCTATGTTGAACTTCCGGATCACCGAGATGGGCTGGGATGTAGGTAGGCTTGATGGGATTGGGGTGGGGTAAACATGAAGTGTGTTTATGGACAGTAACTAATAAGTATTAGTAGCCAAACTGGGTTAATCAGATACCATATACTATATAATCATGTTCAAAACAGTACCTATCTAACTATGGTTTATATACGTATACGTAACCAGAAGTAGAGATAACCGTTCCGGCATTCCCCCTCCTCTATCACAGTAGTGTACGTACAAACTTGGAAAACTTCGTGGAATCATATATACTGCGCTGTGGCAATGGAAATCAAGGTTGGTTTCTTGGAATTGGAAACTGAATACGGGGGTTGAGGAAAGAAGAGGTTTAAGAGGGGGTTAGTGAGAATCAGAGCGGAAGGAATATGTTTTCTTTGGAAGGGTAACTTGGTAAGGTAGAAGATATGGAAAAGCGGCGAGTTGTTGGTTTGATGCAGACTTCGTTTGTAGTTGCCACTTATTTGGAGACTTTGGAGATCTGGAAGGGTGATGATCCACGTGATGGTGTGCATGTGATGTGATGTGTGAAGGATTGTTACCTACACTTTACTGTATATATCGTCAAGTCTACCTATAGGACTACGAGGTATGATTATTCCATCTCTCATCAATTGACTACTCAAGGCATCTTATTCTTTGGGCACGTATCTTGAAACTGGAGATCCAGAATTCTTGATAATCTGTAATCTAACTAATCTTCGCGGGGAATGATCTAGATCTTGCTTCTCTTCTTTCTATCCTGCTGCCTTTTTTAACCCCCCTTTCTTACTTTTCCCATGTTGAAAGCTTATACGTATCTTTTTTGAAAAGCTTCCTGGGATGTTTGCCAAGTCTAGAGTATGTCTTTGTGGTCTATGCCCTGAGAGATTGCAAGTAGGGTAAGCTGCCGCGAGTGGATCTCTCAGGCACATGCGTTTGTTTGTGCGCGATGGAGGAGCAATGTGGTACCTAGCTATACCATATGATCAGCTCTGCTGCTACGTATAGAGGTATCCTATTATGCTTTGATGATGAATCTCAAAGTGGAGGGGCTAGGTGCCCGCTTCCAGCGAGTCAACCTTTGTACCTGCTTCTTTTGTTAGTTATGTTTCCGAATTAAAGTCTTCTGGATATGTCTTGGCTAACAACAACGAGAAGGGTTCTCTGTATGTGTATTCAAGTACCCTACCCCTATGGAACCAAGACTTGAGAAGGCCATGAAATCCAAGTAATATCTTCACATCTTGCGAAAAAGGATGAAAACATGATACAAGCTCAGAAGCTGGCAAAAATTGATTGCATCTTTCATCTTTCATCATCTCATCCCACATACCACCATCATCTATCTATCTACTACCCAACGGCGATCTTCTCATCGAGAGACCGACTCCTCACTCATCCCGACACCCTACAGAACCCCCTTCGCCCACCCCAACAATCGCGCCTTCCACTTCTCCCTAAAACCAACCTCAAACTTCCTCAGATAAATCTCGTCCCTCTCCTCCTTTGCACTCCTAAACGCCTCGTTCCGCTCCCGATCTCTCCTCTGCCATTCCCGCACTCTCTTCCTCCCCTGCAATCTCTTCTCGCCACCTCGACCCAACTTCACCACCGTGATCCTCCGCAGAGTATCCACGGATTGCGAGAAGTGGCCCGCTTTCTGGAAGGTCGCGGCAAGCTTAGTGATCCGGTGTCGAGTGGTACCGGGACGAGCTGTGGGAGTGTTCCCGAGACTATCGGAACTAGCAATGATGACCGAGAGGTTGCCGTCTCCCCCTTTCACCTTGCCAAGGTAGATGATTGAGATCTCCTCGAGCTTCTTGAAGTGTCCGAATAGCTTGTCTTCCTCCCATCTTCCCTCTTCGCCATCGTCAGAGACGATGAAGGTTGGATCGGCCCGCGTGGCTTTTCCTAGTTCAACAAATTCGAAGCATGCCGCGTCGCGAGCTTCGTCTGCCAAGATGAGGCGGGTACAGTTTCGATAGAGCTCTCTGTAGAGCAAGCGAGATGCATCCTGCAATCGAAATTGCTTTGCGAAGCTCTTGGCCTGATTCATGTTCAACATGATCGCGTCCGACTCCCAGCGGATGTGGGTTCCGGTAAAGTGGCCACCGAGCTTCAAACGTTTGTATAGCTTCAGAGCAATGAATCGGGCCTCGGAGGAGGTGTGGAGTTGGGCGGGCGCAAGGGTAGTTGAGAAGAAATGATTCTCGTCGTGGTCGAAGCGTACTTCGACAATACGTTCGTGGGCAATGACCGACTCCTTCCAAATCATGGCGCGCAGCTGCGGAGGCAGAATTGGGAAGAGAGTGAACTTCGTTGGGATAACTGGCTCCCTAGTATCTTTGCTGAGGTTAGTAGGATTATGTTTCTGACTTGTGCTAGGAGTAGTACCAGTGATGGTGCAGACCTCAACTGCTGGAATAGCAACTTCTGCAGTGGATGTACTGCCTGCAATTGGGAGAGAGGGCGACGGAGCAGCTGGCTCAGTGACGTCCATGGTGACTTAACTGCTATGCAAGAGATGAGTGTTTTTGCGAGGCGGGAGGGTCTTGGTGGAAAGGAACAAAGAAGTACTCGTGAGCGGAGAAAGTTTGTTACGAGAAAATGCCGATGTATACGCTGTTGAAAAGCTCGCGATGATAGTGGTGAGAAGGCAGAAGAACGATTAGTACAAGGATGGAGGAAGAAAAAGAAGAAGATGAAGTTCGCAATAGGACATGGTCGACAAGAGCTTTATGCTGGATATATATAGGAAGGTCATCAGTGACTGGTAGCTTCCCACGTTGGCATTGTTCACCATACCGTATCAATAGAAATTCTTCCTATTGTCATTCATCGTGCTAAGCGAGGCCCCCCCTTCGCTTCATTCAATTGCACATTTACATGAATGACTTCACCCTCAAACGCAATTGAGGAGTTCATCACCTAAGGAATTGCGCTAAGTGCGCACATATTATAATCAATATTTGTATCTGAGAATAAATAGATAAATGAATAAATAAATAAATAAATACAAAAGACTGGATTATAGAGTAAAATTTACAATTTTTTCTCCCCCCCCCTTTTGATTCTCTGAAACTCGTGAAAAAGTGGTGATGAATCCTCCTCAACAAGCTTAGATTCTGCTCCAAGTACCAAGAGGGATCTATTCAATCATATAAGCAATTTCATATCGAATTGACAATCAGAATACTTTTTCCCCCTCTTGCACCCCCGCCTTCGACAAAAAAATTAACAAGAGTATCGCTCTCCACGTGACCTATTTCATGACTGTACTGCTTCCCTTCCTTCCCTTTCTTTCCTTCTTTCTTCCTCATAGTTCTTCATATCGGAATTTTGCGAGGAGTAACAGGAGTTTCTTCATATATAGATATAAGTATATTCGATGGAAAATACATAGGCAAATGGAATATATGTATACTATGAAGATTTTCTTTTCTCTTTCGAGCTCATATTCATTGTCCGAGGGGGAGGGGGGTTGAAAGAAAGAGGAAAAGGGTTCTTGGAGTCAGTGTAGTTAGTAATAGGTATGTTATGTTAATAGCCTGGAGAATTTATTATAGCAAGCGAGATATGGTCGGATTCGTTGGTTCGTTGATTTATTTATTTATTTATTTATTCATACATATATGCTGATAACGGATGTATGTAATCGAAAAGAATACGTTTCATGGCCGTATATGTAGTAGATGAATGAGGTCGAAGATGACGACGAGCTATTTGCAAAGACCAAGCACCAGCTACTTGGTTAAGCCCCGGCCCCTGACTACAGTATATAAGAGGAAAAACTCGCTCTCGCTTAGCTTCAGCGCTTGGCTACAGTATGCTTTCCGACATCCGATGCGTCTTAGAGGGTAATCCGCGCCGAATTCGCATCCCAATTCCTCAACATGCCTCAACAGAAGACATCCTCGCTCAAGACATATTTCGACGAGATAGCCGAGACCAACGGTGATGATGAATGCAAGGCTTGGCTCGATAGGGTTTTCGACTCGAAGGCTGAATTAGCAAGTTTTGTGGCTAGTCGCCGGGAAGGAGGTGGCGCCGGAAAGTATGTTGGTTTCCTCAAGGGTTCCTTCAACTTCAGCTTCCGCATCAGCTTCAGCCATGAAGGGCCGGACGCCATTATCCGGTTCCCAAAACCGGGACACACGGCTACAGCTCTTAGGGACGAAAAGGTCGTGAATGAGGTCCAGATTATGGAATACCTCAGTCAAAATACCACTATTCCTCTCCCTCGTGTGCACAGCTGGGGTTTAACTGTGGAGAGCCCACAACAATTGGGGCCATTTATCATCATAGATTATATTAACGGAACGCTTTTGTCGACTGTCCTAAAGCAACCGACTGAAAGCGATCAAGAGGGCGTGGTTCTAAACCCAAATATCGACAATACAATATTAGACAAGATCTATTATCAAATCGCAGATTACATGCTTCAACTTTCTCAATTGACGTTTAGCCGCATCAGAGCTATCTCAAAGGACTACGCTTCAAATACATGGTCTGTCACCGGAAGACCATTAACATACAACATGAACGAGTTGGCGACTGTCGCAGGCTACCCTGACGATCAATTTCCTACCGCGCCTTTTGACAGTGCAAGCAACTATCTCAGGTCAGTCGCGAACGAGCACCTGACCCACCATTGGACCCAACGCAACCTCGCCGATGACCCGAAAATCGCTCAGGAGCGATTTATTGCTCGTTATCAGTTCGCGCAGCTTATCTCAAAGCACTGTGTTGATGACGCTGGTCCATTTATACCCTTCTGCGACGATATGCGACCTTCGAACATGCTGGTAGACCCGGAAACCCTCCGTATTACAGCCGTGTTTGATTTTGAGTTTACAAACACCATGCCGGCCCAGTTCACGTATGACCCGCCTTGGTGGCTACTATTGTCTGGGCCGGAAATGTGGCTTGATCGCTGTTCCATGGAAGAATTTTTGGCCTGCTATGAGCCCAGAATGGAGCAGTTCTTGCAAGCGCTAGAACGGGTGGAAGAGGAATCAGCATTGAGGAAGCAACTCAGTGGGCCACCTCTTTCTACCCGGATGCGTGACTCGTGGAGGACTGGGCGTTTCTGGTTCAATTACGCAGCAAGGAAGAGTTTTGAGGTGGACGCCATCTATTGGGCCGCACTACATGACGACGGCGCTGGTGTTGACTTGCTTGACGACAAGGCGCGTGCAGAGATGGAGTCATTTACACAGAAGAAGATGGAGCAGTTGAAGGCATACAAAGAAGAGTGTGCTGCTCGTTTTTCTTCAAAAAAATAGTAGCGAATGAGTGTAGTTTCCGAGTATGATCTCAAGCCAATGTCACTTTGTTTCTTTAAACACCAAAATCCAATGTAAGTAACTAGCAACTACGTGGAGAAGTTGATGGCATAGCGTGCAGAGATAGAGTCTTATATACGGGTAAAATTGGAGTAGTTGAGGGTGTATGATAAGGGGTACTGTCTTGGCTTCATGGAGGTTCATGAGTGGAAAACCTATACATTTTCAGGTATTCCTTGGTTTCTGCAACCGTCAAAAGTTTAAGATGAATAGCTGACAATATGAAAACAAAGTTGATAATGGGACGGGCGTGCTTGGGTACCGAGGATGGGGCGTCGATGCAAAAAACAACTAATAATAGTCGGTTCACCACTGTAATTCTGCGAGCTCTCGCTTGTCATTATTCAGGGGTTCATACAAGTCATTACGCAGGGAGCACAACATGATCCGAGCCCAGGCATTCTTGCCGTACCTCGGTATCAGCAGCTTCCTTTCCATTCACTTTTATTTTGTTGAGGTTTTTTCTACGACCTTTTCATGTTCGAGACCTTTTCTTTTTGTCTCCATGCTAGCTAGCTAGCAATCAATCGTATTACTTTGAGAGCTGTGGATAGGATTTGTTTTGTTATGCAGTGTTTTTTTAAAAAATTTATGTGGTATTTTGTTATGCAAGGAACGAGAGATGTGCACAGTGTGCTGGTAGCGTTTCTTCTTCTTCGGCACGATTTCTCTCTCCCAACAGTTTTGAGGAGGAGGAGTACTGTAATGTTGTGCCGTGTGGGTTATCATTTGTGGATTGAGCTTGGGCTGTGTACTTTTAAAGTCGAGATATATCCGTTTTCTACAAGTATGAATGAACCCTGGCCAAGTTGGTCTTGATAAGCTGTTTTTTGCATCGCGATATTGGTGTCCGGATCCTGCGGTTTCGTTGTGAAAATTGCTTAACACTTCCTCATCTGATATCTATATTTAAACTTGCAGTTTATTTACGATTTTTCAACCCTCTTTACATAAGCATCCTCACGAAACCATGCCGTCTAGAGTTGAGCCCGACGAAGTGCCTCTGCTCGTCCCAGCAAGCCGCCCAAAGCCTCTCTCAGAATTCAAGCGACTCTCCCCAATAGTAGGACTCTACACCCCTCCTGAATCATCCATAGCCTCCCCACCAACCGATCCAACGACCATCATCTTCTGCTCTTGGATGAATGCCACTCCAAAGCACATCGACTACTACACACGAACCTACATGCGCCTCTACCCTTCAGCACGCATCATCCTCGTCACCATCACCACCAAGCAGTTCCTCTTCGAGTCCGAGACCCGTCGCCGGAAAGACATCGCCGAGGCCATCACCGTCCTGCTGTCCGAAGACCAGGCAACCGCCAGATTGCACGTGCACTCCCTGAGCAATGGAGGCGCCAAGAGGGTGTACGGCATCGCTGGAGCCTACAAGGCCCAGACGGGGAAGACGCTGCAAATGAAATCGCACATCATCGATTCCGCTCCAGGCATCCCAAAATTCCGGCGAGATATTTACGCTCTGGCGGTTCCTGCACGAAGGCTCCCTTTGTTTCCCTGGCTCGCGTTCATGTCGGTTACCTACGTCGTTGTCTCGGTGGTTTATGTTGCGGTGAATTGGATGCCGATGTCTTTCTGGCATCAATTGGTCTGGGGACCAACACAGGCCTTCTATGATAAGGATATCTTTGACGAGAGGTGCGTGAAGGCGTATATTTACAGCAAAGAGGATCTGGCCATTGACTGGAAGGATGTGGATGCTCATGCTGCGGTTACGGAGAAGAAGGGCTATCGCGTTGTGAAGAAGCTGGTTGAAGGGGCGGAGCATGTGCAGTTGTTCAGAGGGAAGGGAGGGGAGCGGGATTATTGGGGGTGGATTCAGAGGATCTGGGGGATGGGAATGGGTTATGGAGAGAAATGATGTATACGATCATCACTCGATCTCTCAACACCATGGTAGATGTACATATCCGGAGACCTGGAGACCTGGAAGCTTGGGATCGAGTTTCGCCTGCTTTGGAAACTGTTGGTCAGAGAGAGGAGTAGCAAATGAGGAACCAAGTGTAGTAGAAGGAAATAGATAGAATCTCTGATTCTTGACATTCCTCGTGTTTCACCGCTTATAGCACATAAAGCTCTCCATCACCGTCACCCTACAACAGGACTCGATATCTCGATCTCAGAACTGCCACGAGAAAATCCAACATAAAGCGCAGCACCTGAGTCTCGACAAAGTTGAAGTCGACATGTTAATATAGGCTTAATCCTTACATCATTTCACATCAGCAAAGTGGCAGATTTCTATTCGGAAGTCCAAAAGCCTGTAGTTTCCCCACCACGGACCGGAGCATCCAAGACCGAAAGCCCAGTCATCTCAAGCTCAGCCTCCTGACTCCACCACTCCCGGAAGACTTGCAAGCGACGGGTCGCCTCGCGCGCCATCTTCCTCCCCGGCTCGGTCTTCATGAGCCCTTCCAGCTTGAATAATTTAGCATCTATAATGTCCACAGAGTGATGCATATTCCGGTTCGTCCTTGCCCCTCCGTACGTAAATACTCGGCCAATGCCAATGGCACCCATGGCGTCCAAACGGTCTGCATCTTGCACCACTCCTAATTCTGGGTATCGAAGGATTAAATTTTGGACGTATTCGAGGTCCTGCATCTCGGCACTGAATGAGACTGCGAGACAGATTGTTTGCACCTTCGTAGCTAACTCGGCATCCGCTCCAAAGCCTAGTAGTAAGTCCCGGACTTGTGTGTTGGGATTATGTCCTTCTTTCAGATATTTTCTGTCTCCAACGTCATGTAGCATTGCGGCTAGGGTAACAACTGTCAGATCGAGGGGTGGAGTTCTTGTGGCGTTCACTGCTAATGACAGAAGATGGGCTGCACCAACAACACGTTTGATGTGATTGAAATCGTGGGAGCCATCAAATTTGTTCATGTACTCTTCCACATAATTCCTTACTTTACGGATCAAGTCGTTCTGTTCCACCATTTTGGAGCCGGGAGGAAGGATGGGGGGAACGGGGACCGAGGGGGTATATGCAAGGAACTGGGGTTCGATTAATCAAAAATTGGATTTGGAGAAACTTTTGGAGAAACTCATTAGGCGCCAGATGCTGACCTACTTGGCCTTCTTATAGTCGACCCGGGAAGGGGGACAACAAGGGTGCAAGTCATGTAATATGACTCATTCACCGGAGCCATGTTTGCTCTAGTGACGCATGTAAAGTGACAATTCAGCAAGTACATATGACCAGGATTCATCAAACGCTGAGAAGAAGCCGATGAAAAACATTGCAGGGGATGAGCTAAGATAATCGAAGCGTTTGAGAAGAGGACGAAAGAAGTTTAGATGATTTCAGATTGCCATGCATGTCGCAGCGAGAGAAGTAGGATGAATCATCAGAAAGCTTAACACTTTGGACTTTTTGAGCGCATTTAGTTTTCATTGGTTGTGTCTGAGAAGAAAGTTGAAAGCAGGAAGGCCGAATGCAAGGAATGAGTCTTAATGCTCAGAGAACTGAAGGATTAGCTGTATAGATCGAACTTCTAACTGGAAAATAGTGACTTGAAGGGTAACTATCTACGCGTCGCATCACGCGATGACAAAAAGGAAGCTTCATGTAAAAAGGATGTGTTGATAGAGGCAGTGCTTGGCAAAGGCATTTGAGATACTTACCATTACCTGAGATCTGTTACCAATATCGTCATTGCGTAGTTCATGAATTCGTATCCTTGTCCAGACATAATATAGAATGTTCCAGATCTTCCAGCTCCCAGATCGTATACACAGTTAGAGATTCCTCTTACATTTGGTACAAAACCGGTGTCTCCAATCATGCCATTTTGCGTAGTCATCTCCGTCTCGAGGATGAGATAGGGGCTGGGTCGAACGCATCTTCGTCCGAGATCTCGTCATCGCTCAACTCTACAGCAGTCTGTGTCTTGGCCTGTGATTGAGAGAAATTAAGTTGGGTCTGTCGGGCTCTCGATGTTGTTGCAGCGGCTCTCTTTGGTTGCAGTTTTGCCGGCGGCGGCTCGTCGTTGAGCATGACAACATCTTCATCTTCATCATCGCTTAGCTCGAGAACTTTCTTTCGTCCTCGTGTAGATGCCTTTGTAGGTGCCTTGGGTTTCGGAGGAGCCCTTGGCTTTGCGGCTACTTTCTTCGCGGGGGCTTTCTTAGGCATGGCCTTCTTCGTCGCAGTCATAGTTGAGGCAATAGACTCATCTTCATCATCACTTGCAGCAGTAACCTTTCTCGCGCCACGTCTTGTGGTGGCAGGTTTTGCTGCCTCATTTCCGTCGTCGTCCTCGTCGTCTGCAAAAATGTAGGCACCAGGCGCGTCCTCCCATGGCCCCTCAATTTCGGAGTCCCAGGTCTCAGGCTGAGGCTTCAATATCTTGCCTTTTGTTCTCAGTTTCTTAGCACCGGATTTGAATTCGCCAGCATGCTTCTCGCGCAAGCGTTCCATAGCATCATCAAGATCTTCCTCGTCGTCGTCTAACTCTAATAATTCCCGGACCCCCGTGGCAAGACTATCGATGATGAATGCGTCCATGGCATGTTTATCATCTTTATCGACGAATTGCGTCACTGCATCTCCAAAGGGTTCTTGAGGGAGAATCTTCAGTGACTGAGCTGCAAGAAACTCGTGAACGAGCTTTCCGACCTTTACATTGTCGTTGGCTATAGCTGCTAGTGTCTCGGCATCAGGCATCTCCTTATCATCGATCTTGCTGTTTCCTGATACCATTTAGTACGTGTTCTGTGGGCCTGAACATTAACTTACGGCTGGCGGTTTTCTTTCTATAAAATTGTACAACATCCTTTCGATTCGCGACAACTTTGACGAATCGATTAGAGAACCGCTGGGGGTTCTCTACGTCAAACTTGCCGCCATCAGGCGCTGAGTGCTCGACTCTGAGTCTTACAAGCGGCAAAGGAATCTCCTCTGGAGGATCATGTGGATCCTGTATGGCAAGCCACTCGTCCTTGGCTTGCTGAATGAGCTCATTAACTACTTCTACCAACTTTGCGGTCACCTGGCTCCTATTCTCCTTCGTATGGGCGAGTCTCCGAAACCGCGCATCATTAGCAAGAACCAGTTCCTTGTGGATGAAAGGCCTAACAGACTTGATACGATGCTTCTCAATCTTGAAGTCTCTGCCCGTAATCTCCAGGATTGCAACATGCTTAGATACTGCCTCTCCCGGACAAAGGGATGTCGCTACCGAGGATCCAGGTTGCATGACATGAAAGCCCATCTCAGGATTGAATCGTGGGTCGATCAGACACTCATGCTCGTGGCCCCAAACAATGAGGTCCATGAACTCAGGTAAAAGATTTTCTGGTAGGTATCCAGACTCGCTATGAGCATGGTGATTTTGGTGAACAGCCATTAAGTTGAACCAATCCTTTTGTTGCACACCAGGTTTGAAGAATCGGACATGACCTTCCTTGAACGTTCGAAACAGTCTTTCATCTCGAACATTACTCATTCCATACAAAGCCAGCTTCGTGTTTCCTTTCTGCAAAAGAACTGGTTTGACATCGATCCTGTCAGACTCGGGTGTTCGTCCGAAGTAGTTGAGTAGTCCTGAGACTTGAAGAAGGTCTAGGGAGCATAGGTTGCCGTCACCTGTTGGATCGTCATGGTTGCCATGTATAGAGAATACTGGGATAGCAATATTGATATCTGGGTCCTCGTAATTGACATGGTTGAAAGCACCGTCGAAGACGTCATTTCCATCGCTGAGAAACTCCAACTCGACAGGTTTCTCCCCCAGACAATTTTGACGCAGAGATCGCATAACCTGGTAGATTGATTTTCGGGATGGTTTGTTATCATGGAAGAGATCACCAGCAAGGAGGACCATATCGACCTGCACAAGTTAGAGGAGCCTCCTGTGCCATGCCATGTTGCAAGGGCTTGCCTCTTGCTCCTTTGCTAATTGCAGAACCTCATCAAAGCTTTTCCAAGAATCATCTTTCCTAACAGGATCTCGCTCCTCGTATCCCACATGGCTGTCAGTGGCGATGAGAATGCGTATCGTATCCGGACCTGTATGCTGTCAATTCAATTGTTCACGATTAACGATGTGGTGCGAACAGACTTGCGCGAGAAGGCGGCATGATGAATTATCGAAATATCAATTTCGCCAATATGCATTAATCTTGCTGAAAGAAAGTACTCGCTATGATACAATAACTCATGCCTGAAAGAAAGGTACCATGTCAGTAGGTTCTGTCTACTGCTAATTAAAGGTGTGAATAGATTCTTAAGTTCGAAGGCGACTGGGAGACGTGACGGTCTCTAGCGCGTTTAATCCCTGCAGCCTGCCTGGCTGGAGGCTGGCTAAATTGAATTTTGGCGAGCCCTCCCATCCGATCCTTTGATGAAGCAGATTCACCGAGACGACAAGATCTAAGCTTTGAGAACAATGATTCCTACTAGAGTACTCCTGGCACGCTCTGTCTGGAAAGGTATGATATTTTTGTGTCACTATACACATTTCTGATAGTCACTAACTGATTGTAGGACCTAACATCGTGCCGTATGGATCTCAACTCTCTATCCCCATCTACATCACTAATCTCAAGCAGACTCCCTATTCAAAGAGTGGCACCGGGACAGAAAGTTCCACCCATTAAGACCCAAGCACGATCAGCGACTATTCTACCTAATTTCGTGGGGCTGGTATTCCAAGTACACAATGGAAAGATATACAACGATGTAGCAATTACCGAAGACATGGTTGGACATAAGCTAGGAGAATTCTCAGTGTAGGCCCTATGTGCCTTGTAATGTGCAAACAGTGCTGATGAATTTTAGGACAAGGAAGCGCTTTACGTATAAGCAGAGCAAGAACAAATAGAGGGATAGAGTTATAGGATTCAGGCGTTATTGAAGGGATTGTCGGGGCCACCTATTGGAATTTGAAAGTGTACTATTATATACCAAGGCGTTGGAATGAGTCACCCATTATACATTACTCTACCAATAGAAGACGGGTTGTGAGGAAAGCATGTGATAGATGGAGTAGTAAACGCAGGACTTCGGGTCACCTATCGAGGCATGCTTCTGACGGGATGCTGTTCAGGAAAAATTTTGACCACATTCATAAGAATTTGGTTCATCTGAGCCTATCATAGTCAAGCTTACTACACCTAAGGGTGCTTGGTTATGATAAAAATTGGCATGGAAAATATGATAGCTTTTGTAAATCCATTTATTCGTTTCTGTTCCGAATATGGTTTGATTGTGCTGAACCAAGCATCTTCCCCAGATACTTGTTGTAAAAACCATAACAATTGAACTCCTTATATATGCACTATAACGCCACCGATACCATCCAGTTGATCAAGGCGATCCCATCCGGTGTGCCAGATATTCCCTCATCGGTAGAACTCTCCTCTTTTGACGTTGACGCCGTACTCGCCGACTGCCATTCCCAGGTCCTCCATTGTGAGAACTGTTCTGTTCTGACTCCCACCTTGCCCACCACCACCGTAACCTGGTCGCTGGATTCCAAGAGGTCCGCCTTTGCCTGCCTGTTCCTTGCTCCCTGGCGCAGTGGCTGGTTGACCAGGCACAGGGAATCCAGCAGCAGCTCCTAGATTTCCCATGGGGTTGTTTGCATTTGAAGAGTTAGACGAACGGATTCGGGAGTACTGGTAGGCATCAGCAGCAATATCCGCGATGAATTTCTGGGTCGCGAGCGCAAGGAGGCGAGCGAGCCGTGGGTCTGTTTGAGGCGGAGGTGGTAGACCGGCTTTTGTCAGGTAGTAGTTCGTAACTGCATCAGGAATCTAAAGGAAGATTAGAAGGGTTTGGATGTTGTTGAACTCAAACATACAATTGGCGCATAGTCATCCATCTTGGAGAGGAAGTCCTTCAAGGAGGCATCTTTCCGGGTTGGGAGCTTTGGCTCCACAGCCGCTGCGAGCGGATTTACGTCATCTTCCTTCTCGGGCACAGGAGCGAGGTCCTTTGGAGCATCTGGGGAGTCTGCATTTGCCATGTTGGTATGAATGATTCGGAGGGTTCCTCGACGAGGATCAAAACTCTGGGGTTGCCCAGAAATGATGGGGTACACGTGACTGATAGAGCTAGCGCCGGCGCCGTCGCCTTATCGGAAATCGCTGCCACTTTTTTTCTCAACTCCAAATATTTTGTAGCCTTGCGCGCTTTCTGAAGTAAACACAAGAGATCTCCCACTCTCGTCAGCAATCACCATGACTGACCGTCGTCCAGATCAGCAAGAAATGTCTAAAGCAAAGAGAGTAAGGACTGATAACCTTGACCCAACCACGAACCCTTACCTGGCACACTTTTACGAACCTCAAGAAGACGACGCCTCCTCTCGGCGCAATGGCAATGGAGTTCACACTGGTTTGTCTGGCTTTAAGAGACATGCTTCTACGGCAGCGCAGGCACATATAGCCGAAGATGGACCAAGCAATCCTTTCAACAACGCGCCCCTGTCCAAGCAGTACTTCAATATCCTGAAGACGCGACGTGACCTTCCGGTTCACAAGCAAAGGTAAGTTGCAAAGATCCAGCATTGGGCACGAGTAGCTAACACCAGGTAGACAAGAGTTCCTAGACATGTTCCAAAAGACTCAAATCCTTGTCTTCGTCGGCGAGACTGGCTCCGGCAAAACCACGCAGATTCCTCAATTCGTTCTCTTCGATGACCTTCCCCACTTCAACGGAAAGCTTGTTGCTTGTACACAACCCCGTCGAGTAGCTGCAATGTCGGTTGCTCAGCGTGTAGCTAATGAGATGGATGTGAAGCTCGGAGAGGAGGTTGGATACAGTATTCGATTCGAGGACGTCACTGGACCGAAGACAATCTTGAAGTATATGACGGACGGTATGCTTCTGCGAGAAGCTATGCATGATCACAACTTGACCAGATACAGCTGTATTATCCTTGATGAAGCCCATGAGCGTACTCTTGCGACGGATATTCTGATGGGTCTGTTGAAAGAGGTTGCGTTGAGACGTCCGGATCTTAAGATTGTCATCATGTCTGCTACGCTTGATGCACAGAAGTTCCAACGTTACTTCAATGATGCCCCACTTCTAGCTGTTCCTGGACGGACGCATCCTGTAGAAATTTTCTACACGCCAGAGCCAGAGCGAGACTATGTTGAAGCTGCACTTCGAACAGTTCTTCAAATCCATGCTACTGAGCCTGAAGGCGACATTTTGTTATTCTTGACCGGAGAAGAAGAGATTGAAGATGCATGCAGAAAGATCTCTCTTGAAGCAGATGAGATGATCAGAGAGGCCGACGCAGGACCATTAAAGGTTTATCCACTGTATGGTACATTACCTCCAGCACAACAACAGCGAATCTTCGAACCAGCACCAGCACCATCGAGACCAGGTGGTAGACCAGGACGGAAAGTCATTGTAGGAACCAACATCGCAGAAACCTCTCTGACAATCGACGGTATTGTGTATGTTGTTGATCCCGGTTTCAGCAAGCAGAAGGTCTACAATCCACGTATCCGAGTAGAGTCCCTCCTAGTTTCCCCAATCTCGAAAGCATCTGCACAACAACGGGCTGGTCGTGCTGGTCGTACTCGACCTGGAAAGTGCTTCCGTCTTTATACCGAGGCCGCTTTTAAGAAAGAGCTCATCGAGCAAACATATCCCGAGATCCTCCGGTCGAATCTTGCGAATACTGTTCTAGAGCTTAAGAAATTGGGCATTGATGACCTAGTTCATTTCGATCTTATGGACCCCCCAGCTCCAGAAACATTGATGCGGGCTCTCGAAGAACTGAACTACCTCGCCTGCTTGGATGACGATGGAGATTTGACCACTCTCGGCAAACTTGCTTCTGAATTTCCCCTTGATCCAGCACTTGCTGTGATGCTCATCTCCTCGCCCGAGTTCTATTGCTCCAACGAGATCCTTTCCCTGACAGCTCTCCTCTCCGTTCCACAAATATTCGTTCGGCCAGCTAGCGCAAAGAAACGCGCGGATGAAATGAAAGCTCTCTTTGCACACCCAGACGGCGATCATCTAACCATGCTTAATGTCTACCACGCCTTCAAGGGCCCTGAGGCGCAGAATGACCCAAAGAGATGGTGCCACGAACACTTTCTGAGTCTGCGCGCCCTTCAGTCTGCCGACAATGTGCGCCAGCAACTAAAGCGGATTATGGAGAAGTCGGAATTGGAATTGCTCAGTACGGAATTCAATGACAAGGAATACTACACCAACATCCGACGAGCACTAGTTGCTGGATTCTTCATGCAGGTTTCGAAGAAGGACCCATCTGGGAAGACATACAAGACCGTGAAAGATGACCAGAGCGTTCTGCTTCATCCAAGTACGGTTCTCGGTGTTGATAGCGAGTGGGTGCTCTACAACGAGTTCGTGCTCACCACAAAGAACTACGTGAGAACGGTGACAGCTGTCAGACCGGAGTGGCTACTGGTATGTTTTACTCCTTCTCCATATACTCTTATTTCATCCTGGGAGATTCCGTCGCTAACTGTGTTTGAACAGGATATTGCACCCGCCTACTACGATCTCGCTACATTCGACAAAGGAGAAATCAAGACGTCGCTTCAAAGAACCTTGGACAAAGTCAAGCGAAAGAAGGCGATGAAGGGCGGACGGTAGAACAAATTGACATGGCATGAGGAAACTGGTCATTTCAAATTAAAAAAAGGGGTACGACTACCTACTTTGACTCATAGATAGATATATATGTATAGAATTCTCCCGCCTGCTGCCCCCGAGGTTGTTTCAGGTCTTGCTTCAAATGAAATGGGCGCAGATCATGAAAGGGGAAAGCTTTCATTCATGTTTGTTAGAAATAGAAACAAAGTTGGTTGGTTGCATCAGCATTGGAAGAGAGTAGGCTATACCTACCTTATACAAAATAAAACAACTACAACAAACAACATCCATCCCAAGATATATAAGATATGTGTATAGAATTTGCCCCTTACTTTCCTTTCCCCTCCCATCCCATAATTCAAATAGCGAACAGAAACCGCTTCCCACCAGCGTATCCATTCAGTGATATATATGCATATATGTATACATCGTACATATATCGCAAGAGAGAAAAAATTCTTTCCTTCTCTTCGTGAGAGTCGTGTTGGATAGAAGACTTGTTCTATTTGTGGCGTGTAAGAAAGAAGAAGAAGGAAACTGCCTAGGTGCTCCTCCTTATTATTAAGATCCCGATGAGCGGTTAGACGGTTACTCCTACACCAGAGGTATTGTTTTGTTACAACTCTGGAATAAGCGTTTCAACGTAGATGTAGATGTAGTGCAGTTAGTGAAGGAGGAAAGCAAAGGAAAGGAAGGAGGGGAAATACGAGGAGTCCAATACGAGCATTCATTCTCTTATGAGCGATATACTTGCTTGCTTGCTTGCGGCTTGCCTGCTTGCTGCCTTGCTTGTATATGCCTCTCTGTACGTGTTAAGTATAGTGAATATATATTACTTGCTCGCTTGCTTAATAAGTATTCTCCGTCAAATATTTTCTATATCTATCTTGGCCTATTCACGGAGGAGTACTCGTTTAGGATGGACTATGATCATGACGTCTCGCTATAGCTAACTGATCATGAGATGGCTCGCAGTACTTTGGAGATGTAGATGTATTGTATACGCAGTGGCCATGGTACAGCATTTTGTGTCAAGCTACGCAGTATATATATTGTACAATATTTGGATTATGTGAATGGGTACTTGTTGGAGAATGCCAACTTACGTCTTCTCTGCTATCTTTTTCTTCGTCTTTTTCGGTTTCTTTCTTACAAAATCGTTGAAAGAAAAAAAAGATGGTGATTATTGAGGTCATGGGCGGTAAGCGCGATAATAAATGTTAAAGTTTTTGACCTATACTTACTGTAACATATTTATCATGAACTGATACCAAATATTGCATATCTAATCAAAATTAAAAGGGCCTTGAGGAAATGGCAACGTGGCATTGATATTTTATTTTTTTCTCAAAATGGGTGACTAGTCTCCGCCAGATCAAGGTATGGTCAAGGCGATTAAGAGTCTAAGACGCGTATACATATGGATGAGATGAGAGAGGTATATGATGGGAGGGGGGTTCCAGATATAACTATTTACCTTTATTATTAGAAGATAGAGTTCAGTGTGACACCTCAGAAAGGTGTCAGAGCAGAGCGGGCCGCTGCCGTACAACGGCAACGGCCACTAGAGCAAGTGCCAGTGCAAGTGCTTCTGACACCGGCAGTCTGCAGATACGGGAGTGTACGGAGGTACGGAGGTACGAAATAATTGGGACAGAGACAGACCACCAAGGCCAAGGACCTCTAGCCGGCCCGAGCTTACTGTACTGTACTGTACCCCCTCCCCTGTTGCTCGCTTCTTCTTCTGTTTTCAAAGTTGGGGGGAGAAGGGGAATAGTGGATGGAGTACAATAACGTGATGGTCTGACCCACCGGAAAAGTGAAAATATTGATGCATCAACTTGAACCCCACACGGAACTTATCCATCTCTTTTTTTTTCCCCCTCTGTCAAACCCAGCCCAGCCCAGCCGAGGGCCGCTTCGAGGTTGATGCCGTGGCCTTTACAGAGATCCAAAGTGGGAGCATTTTACTTTCTGGCGGGGTGTAAGCAGCATCAGCATCAGCATCAGCATCAGAAATCGTGCCATCTTTGCATCCAAAAATACGAAGAAGTAGTCCGGCTCGTGATATCTCGGGGAACCCCTCAATAATAATAATAATAATGATAATAGGGAAATCCTTCCACACCTCTTGAAAACCCAGACGGATAAACGCACTGACACGGCTCGATTGTGTTAAAAACACGTGGAATGGAAGCCAAAATACTGTAATGGAGACTGGGGACTGCGAATCTGCGATCCATGTCCATGTTCATGTCCGTGTCCATGCCCATGTTGTCCGGCTGATCCTGACTCCTGAGAAAACTCCTATTCATGACTGGCAGGTTCGGCATCGACAGTGTGGTGACACTGCAGATGGTTTCACTAGGGCGCACTTGATGGCGTACGAAGGGTATCGACTGCATCGGGATTATGGTGTTAGATCGATGAACAACCACCCATTCACATACTCATGTTCATATATAATCTGGAGAGGCGGAAGCCCCCTTCTGATGCCCCGGCGGTTGTGGCCATATGCAAGTGAGCCACTGTATGGGAATATGTGGTATGTAGTGTTTCACCAACATCGCTTCGATTCCATTTGACGCGGAGTGGGATTGGGGAGAAGGGAGGAGATAGAAGCCGTCCTGTCATCGGTCGCTGCCGGTCGGCTTTGCTTTTGCTCCAGGAACAAATACCAAGGAGTGGTCCACCTTCGAACCCTGCATCCAAACTGATAACAGCCAGGTAGGCCTTTCTACAAAGTTTTTCGAAAAGACACCCCCAAGTCCGCGTCTAACTCTATACGCGAGACCTTTTGGAAACTGTCTTGAGCCTCATGGTACTGTATCTAGCCAGAGAAGACTTTCTACAGTTAGGAATAATCAAGGATGAGTTGTGTCCGAGCCGACTCGTACGGCCATGGTCCGTTGGTGCCGTCCAGTTGCAGCAGTGTGAATAGAGGAGGAAAGATTACCTTGGACAAAGTACAATCTTGAATGCTTCCAAAGTGAACCTTACAGTAGCTTCCAGCCTTCCCGGTAGCAATTAAGCGCAATGCTCGACGCGTGGGAAGGTGGAACAGGTCTTTGTTGATGCACATATAGGCAGGGTTGATGAGAGCAGGGGGTTCCTGGAGCTGGGATATGCCTATATATCCCGAACTTCGATCACTTTTCTTTTTCTCAACATTCGAGATCTTTACTTCCACTCTACTCCATTCTCCCAGTAAGATCCAACTGGTCCTCCGTTCCGTATCGAAAGCTTTAAAAGTCCTTGTTGCGTTCTGGGATTTGGTTCTCGACAACGTACTACAAAACGCTTTTCTACCAGCGGGTAGAACTTCAACAATCATGAGTGGCTCTGGAGGCTACTACAAGTACCGGTGCAAGTACTGGCTGACTTACAACTGCCCAAACTGGGTTTGGGTGAACAACGCTTCATGTGCTCACTGTCTTGTGCGTTTATTCTGCTTCAAAGTCCTTGTCTTCAGCTAACAGTGTCCAGGCAGATGGTCGTGATTCGGATATGGCTACCATGCCAGGGCCAATCCGTATCTCGCGAGAGGTATATGTACCTCAATTCGAAAATGGCTTTCTTCATTACACTTCAATGGAGATTATTGCTGGGAGTGATTCAGACAGCGGGTGGGTAGTTAAGCTGCCGCCAGCTCAACAGTATCAACAGTATCCCAGCGCAACAGGGCCAGCTGCAATCACGCTTCCTGCCATGGAAGGGATTGAGACTCAGAGAACTGGCGTTTCTAAAAGCGGATTGCAATCCACAGCTGGCGTGGGGAGCTGGACTAGGAACGGGGGCCATCTCGAGTAGACCTCGACGTGAGGGGTACTAGGGGTATATCAGAGATATTCTCTGGTCGTAATGGAAAGGCTGATATAAGAACGAACTGTGGTGGATTTGAGCTCAATCTCAAATGCGCGCCCGATGGTACCCTGTCAAGCTTTTGTGGGGTCATTTTGATCTTTGGTCTCGAGGCGTTCCCTTGCTGCGTAACGAATCATGTTAATTAATGAGATTGCTTTCTTGGAGGGAAAAAAATTGGGGTGGTAGGCAGCAAGCCTTTGATTTGTTAGCATTTGAGAGGTGGGATGATACCTATTTGATTGGGCTCGGGACCCGAATTTGCCATTTAACGAATGAGAGAGCTCAGTATAGAAGGACCAAACAGTATCAAATTTGAATATACTGCAAACAAGTCTCTCTTTAAGCAAGGCTTCTTCTCAAGGCTTCTCGTCTTGAAAATCGTAAAAAATTGAGTAATGATATCTCATCCAAAACAGAATTTTTCAGATGCAGGCTATTTTTCAATCGACGTACTATCATAATTGCAGTAGCAAGCAATTGCAAAGAGCCACGACATTGAGCAAAAAATTCTGCTGAATCAAAATGCTACTAATAACATGGATGAAGAAATAATGAATCGGAATTTGGGCCCCCGGATCAAAGTAGCATTGAAACGAATTTGAATGTCGTGATATAGGTGAAAGGTCAAGCTACTTACCAGCTACTGCCTGCCAGGAAGTCCTCCCTATCGTCTTGCATGAGGGATCATAATGAAAAATGGCAAAACCTCATCAGCCAATACGCTTGTAATTTGCTGAAAAGGTCCACTGAAAGCTCATAAGTGACTGATGCCAGTAATCCGAAGAAGTTCTGCTATGGGGGATTAGCAGCTCAAGTATGACCGACTGACGGTTTGGAAGAGGGGGTACGGTCTGGTCTTGCGCATGCTGATATTGCGTGAGCTGTGATAAGATTATTTGATGTGCATAATAATTGGTTGGTTTAACTCGGTGTGGATGAGCTGGGAATTGGATTGGTAAGAGCAGGACGATCGAGCCTGTAATAGCAGCTTGCAGAGTCGCATCATTGCAGGGCCTCTACCGGATTCTTTCGACTCTGGGCCCGCTGCGCTGTACAGAATGTGAGACATGATAGAATCAAATTATGGACGTTGGCTTTGTCCTGTACTGTATCGATCGTCGTACGACACCGGCAGATTTGAAAGTGCTCCTTTGTGAAATCATCCACACCGAAGAATGGACAAGAATGGACAAGAATGGACGTCCTCGGGCAATTTTCGAGATGTAGATGTGATGCTAACCTACCTCATTTAAGGCTGAAACATGGGGTGGTCTGGATCCGCTTTTTCACGTGGGAAGGTATGTAGCCTGGAAGTTTGCTGATTCGCTGACTTCGAGGTTGTGGAATGGTGGGCGGGAAGCTTATTCGTTCTTCGCTTCGCAGACATCACCTCAACCTCGACCTCGACCTCAATCTCTATGTATCTCTACCCAAAGGCAAATTTCTTCTCTTATGAATGACTTCAAAGTACGCCCACCAAGTGATAATATATGAACCGTAGGATCTGTAGCCGGATCATCAACCCAGACTCGGCGATGTCCCTCCCATATACGAATCGAGTATGCAGTGCTTTCTGGGGCAGGCGCCAATTACATTGATCTCTTGCATACTGGATAGCATCAATACACCTCGGATCTATGCACTCAAGCCCTTAGCCCCTAACGGGGAGTTGACACGATGCTAATGCTCCAATTAATTGGACTCTGCCAGCTTGAAGCCCGATGCGAAGCTCGAGCCATCAAGTAGTGAGAGATTTATATTTCCTAATGTATGGAACAATGTTCCCACGCCGTATCAAACAGATAAATATGATCTCACTCACAAGATAAAGCTGTGTGATAGGCTCCCTCCTCCACTGTTGTCTTCTAGAGACTGTTGCCTGAGCTTTCCGAAGAGCTGCAAAGAAGCAAACATAAACATGCAGGTTTTTGATGGACTAATGAAGATTAAATGAGAGGTATTTAGCTAAGATATCTGATAGAATCTCTCTGTAGAGTTTTGCAAAGCTCTACAAAGAGATAGCAGGCCAGATGAGCCCTCTCCAGATCTACAACATTCGAAATGCTCGAGTCCTCACATGACATGAGGAGACATTCAGACTGCAAGCTATCTAGGTACTCTGACTAGAGCCGTTGGTCTTGGCACTACAGTAACTGTATATCTGGCAAGAATCATCTTATGATCTCCCTCAACAACCGCGGCGTTTCTTGTTGTATGCGTAGCAACCTTCTCTAATGATGCACCTGAGGCTGCAAACGCGCAAACATGCATACGTCGATGCCAGTACGCATTTTGAAGAAAAGAACTGAAGCGAAAGGCTGCCTCCAGAGCGCAGCTGCCCATGCTTTTCGGAAAGCGAAAAGAAGACAGAAGACAGAAGACGGGGCCAACGTGAAGGCTCAGCACCTGCTCTTTTGGGTGTTGCAGTACGTGACCGGGCTCCAGGAGGCTCTTACCCTACCCTGCTCTGCCCTGTCCTGCATACAAAGCACTCACACTAAAGGAGAAATCTATTCTCCCTTCCACCACCGATTTCCATTCAACATCGTCCAGAACCATCATCCCATACATTCCTTTGCCACCTCAACGACTCAGTCCTTCAAACATAGGTGCCGTTGCTTGCGCCATCCAAGCTTTTGATCTCCCTAAACTTTGTTGTGGTAAGCCCGCATGTTTTCTTTTCCTTAGGAGGCTTCCTTTGCCTTTGACGGGTCTCAGTAGGTCCTTTGCTGTCCAGTCTGAAGCAGGCGCTTGCTTGTAATACTGATAAGACAAGACAAGACTAGTGATTTTCCTCTGCGAAGTGGTTAGATGCCAATCATGCCAATACACAGAGGAGGACTTGTCTGCAAAGATACCAGTTACCGTGTCCTATAGCGAGTTGCCATAGGAGGAAGCTGAGCATGGTATTGAGGATGCACAGTACTTACTTTGTGGCAGATCCCCCAAAGCCCGCCGATCGCTCTGAAACGAATACTTAAATTTTGTGAAAAGCTCCTTGCTGATTATAGGAGGATCGTGGAATTAGGTGAATTAGGTGAATCTGTTTTGACTGAAATTCCTCAAATACAAGGCTCAAACGATCTGTTCTCAAAGCTGACTTCAAGACTCTTCCAACGAGTTCGGTTTGCACAACAAGATGGCCCCACCTTCGGAAGCGCGTCGTTACCACCTTGATGAGCTGCTGAGTTTAAGAACTTCACTTCCGGTTGTCAGTTGCCTCGTCAAAAACATCAACAAACATCCCGACATTGGTAAGTTACACGACCGTCAGATCTCCTCCACAGACAAACATTGACTAACCTACTACCAATCAGCTGGCATCTTCAGAATTCCTGAGGAGGCTCTCCGAGGCCCTGAACAGTTCTTTTGCAGATCGACGCACCTTGCAGATATCACGAACAAGCTTGCTCTACTTGCACCGCGTCAAATTGGCAGGAAGAAATTCACCGACTCATCAGAGCAAAGTGAACCACAGTCTCTTTCTGATACCCCTGCTACTCAAGATCAACAGGTTCGCTGGCACTTCCGGCGACGCGACATATCAGATCGTTCATCTCAACCTCAAACTGCACCAAGTGATCTCGCTGCGCAACAATCAGAGAACTTCCAGAGATTCTACAGAGCTGTCGTATCACCAAGTCACGTTCGAGTTACAGCTGGTGGTCGCATCGTCCCGAATACGCGTTCTTCAGCTCTTCCACCACTGGAGTGGAGCAGCGACAAGATCGTCGCAGAATTGAAACCCAACAACGCCCAGTGCAATCCCTGGTTTCCGAATTCGGCTTTGACCACGCTGTGTCCGTCAGTGGTATCTGGTAGTCTGTTTCCACAACCCAACAGCACTCTAGCTAACATGCCTCTTACTGAGAGATTTTATGCTGATGGCAACGGTCGATCTGAGAAGTATCTAACAAAGCGTACTGGACAGGTGACCGCTGGTCCCCATCCCGGAGCTCTGTCTCAACCCATCAAGATCTCTCCTCCAAACCAGTTTGACCAGACCAAGCCATTCATGTACAACGGTCAGGTTGTCTACCCAGTTCCTCAGGGCTTCCAGCCTCCTCCAGGCACTCAACCTGTCTCAATTGCCATGCTCGGAAACCCTAACTTCTATCCTCAAGTTTCGGCCCCGCCTCCAGGTCACCTTTCAAATCCATCCCTTCCGCATGGCAACATGTCAAATCCCATGATGTTTGCACCAGGTCAGCAAGCCCCACTCAAGGCCATGCCCAAATCCACCCAAATCTCCGAGAACCTGGATGGGAATGCGCTCATGCACTTGCGTGGATGCATTGCTCCTGCATACGTCCTGAAGTCCCAGATTCAGGCCATGCAAACCCACCTCAAGTACATTGAGCATCAACTTGCTAACAACAAGCATCAAATTGACGAGGCTATGATGAAGCATCAGCGAGGCGTTCTGCTTAGCCAAATCAACGGCATGGAAACAATCCTTCAAGTTCGTCTATGTCAAGATAGTGGTGCAACCAGCTTTGAACGCCGCGACATCACGACAACTGCATCTCACGAGGAGCAGAAGCCTGACTTAGCTACTTCCCACACCTCGTGCCCATCCTTCGGTGTTACAGCTAAGCATGATTTGAACAGCGATGCTAAGGACTCGACACAAGCTGAGCCTGCGTACAAATCGAAATTGACAATTGCCGCTGCCAAGGCCCCTCCCTTCCAACCACGTTCACGTACTACAGTTACTCATTCAGCTCAGGGTTTGCAAACAAAGCAGATTACTCAGTCCGCATCTGCGCTTGAAACATCTACGCTTCAAGATACAGCACCCCGCGAGACTCGGGCTCAGATCGAGGCTCGGCTCATGGCAAAGGCTACCAGCGATTGGAGAAACCCTGCTCTCAACTCTGGTGTTACTACAAGCTATGCTACTCTTCGTGGGGCTCCTACTCACTGGGACGCCTATCTCCAAGGCCTGCAGTATGAGAGTCCACCAACTTTCCAATGCCCTGCGAAATTAACTGGCCGTGCGCATCCGGTTATCGTAAATGGCTCATCGCAACCAGTGCCATATCTCATTGGTCACCTCCCTGGCGGTATCGATTTCCAATCAGCTAGTGCTACTGATCTGGTGTACGCCCGCCCATTGACTGGTGACGAGCTTCGTGCACGATACTTGTACTGGGGAAAAGCACCTCGTTCTGTTCAAAGTGGTCTGCCAAAGTTTGATGGAAAGGATTTCTACCCCCCGTCTCCCATCAAGAAAGATGGTGGGCTGGTCTTTCCCAGTACGGATGACAATCAATTGTTTGAGAAGATGCACTTTGAGACCCTGTTCACCGAACGTGGAGTCCCTGGCTATAGATCCCCTTCACCACCTCAACCAGTCCGCCTTGTGACACATGGCATCTCCAACCCGAACTCAGTCTCACAACCTGGCTTCAGCAACAGCAGTAGCCACAGTCCTTTCTCACAGCGAGCTTCCTCTGTTCACCAAGAATCAAGCAGCAGCTCTCGTGAGTCTAGCTTTACCGGTGGTCCAAAGTTACCAGAGTGCTTGCAAAAGCTACCAGAATCTGCATACAATTCCAAGCTGTCTGATGTACCCGAGTTGGACTTCACCAAATTATTCATGGAGCCTGGGGTGCCTGGATACAGATCGCCATCTCCGAAGATCAAGCAAACCGTCATTCGATATACCCGAGCCAATGATGAACTACCTGTCACACCTGAGAACCCAACTTTCTCTGGAGGCTCTGATGATGATCGGGGTGACGATGCTGGAAGCCCTGACTCATGGCAGCAGCCTTCGGCTGGCTCTCAGCGCTTCAACGGCAAGATAGTTGCTGCGCCAAGAAGCGACGATACGCAAGACACTGAATCTACGGTCGAAATCCGCTTGTCTCCACGAAACAAAGGTCTCACTTCGAAGCTTGCCGAGAAGTCATTCTACGACCGAGTCGAGATCTCCCGAGTGTAAGTTGCCATTGCGCCGTGAAGGACTTTAAAGGCTAATTAATTGTGTAGCACTGATAAGAACACTCAGTTGTTGCAAAACATGCTTAAGAACAACGTTCGGGCGCCTGTCGTCGGCTCGGCTTTAGCTGGCATGGTTTCTGCTACCACTGCTCAGGGCTACCTCCCGCAATACCGTGGTTCTGCAGCTGCATCTCTTGCCCCTACCGATCATGGAATTACCTCTGCTAGCAATGGAGCTTCGTCATTGGTTGCCAATTTGCAGTCCGAAAACCGTCCGATTAAGCAAGACAAGCATTACCGCCACAACCGACTGACTGACACTATGGGTGCTGAGCGCTACTTGCGATACGTAAGTGGAAAGGAGATCAGCCAAGAGGACCGGAAGATTCTTGAGCAAGGATGGAACCCTAACACCACTGCTACCGGACCCGTTCGTCCAGGCGAAGAATGGTAGACTTCTACTATGCTGCTTTGCGCTGCTATGCAGTCTCGCTCCTTAACATTTTCTTTGCTCTTCATGGATGGATCCCTGGAGTTTTGACTTTCTTTCGGTCTCGACATATCGGCGCTCTGATGTATAATATTTCGACCTGGTTGACTCACAGTTCCATGGGCTGCACCACTTCCCTCGCACTTGGGATTATGGTACTACGGCGCATACCAGTACTGGTTTGCAACTCTGTACCACTTTCTTGACGGATTCAAGCATTGCGCATCTAGGATTCCCTTCTCTGGATCTGCCACAAGAAAATATTGCCTCTGATACCTTCATCGATACATGTATCGTCTGCATGACTATTGATTAATGCATCTTCTCTGTTTTTTTTTTCCTTTTTCGTTATAGCTTGCTATAGGTCTGTTTTGCTACCTCTTTCGAAATCAAGGAGAATATGAGGGTGAGGGAGAGACGGATGTCTGAGATGCTTCTACTACTATTGCTTCTGCTTCTTGAATGATGACAGATAGTAGGTGAGGAGAGGAGCGTCAAATAGCTAGCATAGCTACACTGTCATTACATGGAAAGTAAATATTCTGCAAACATCGATGCAACGTGGTGATGTTTCTCGATGTTCTCTTTCTTAACAACTAAAATTGGGTCTTGAAGCTGCCTGTGAATATATTGATGATCTACAACGAAATTTTCCACAAGGGCGCTTATCGAAGCTCCAGGAGCTGGCGGCGATTTGCATCATATATAGACAAAAATCCAATAGACCCACTGCATCGGATCCTTGGTGAACCGGCCGACCGTTGTTACTTTGAAAATTACTTGGTGGTAGTATTAGGATTAGTATAAGTGCCCCGGAGGCATACGAAGCTCACATATGGAATGTATGTAGGTATATGTATGTGTGTATATATATGACAAATGATAGATTCATCAGTTAGTAAGTACCTGCCTAGCTTACAGTAGTTTAATTTGATGACATTATTTGAGAAGCGGAGGAGGCTCTGCACTGTTTATTATTGTTACATTGATATTTTTGGGGGGGGGGAGGAGGCAGGGGCTTTTTTCTTTTTCGATATGTTTTTCGATTTTTACAGTGTCATTTAGGGACCTTCTCTTGTTTGGAGGGGAGGGGAGGGGGAAAAAATGAAGTGAAGTGTTCTGGAAAGGAAGGAGGGAGGGAAGGGAGGGAGGGAGGGAGGGATGGAGAGGGAGGGGATGAGGGTTGAACACAGCCAGCAGTACAGTACTGTAACTTGAAGATATGAGCGGGGTGGACTTTGTATATAGTACGCTATACACTTTAGGAAGGGGAATCTACTGATTTGATCTGATCTGATCTTAACTGTAAGTATAGGCGAACAAAACAACGTGAATAGAAATAGAAATCGCATAGAATCGAAGTAAGGACTTTGGAGGGTGGGATACTGTACTATATTATGTGCAATGAAGTCATTGTTGGGGAAAAAGGGATTGGTAATGCAGTTGCAATTATCCAGGGTGGGGATGGGGATGGTGGGGAACCGAAGTGCATGAATGGAGATACGAAGTACAGTAGCCAGGTATTTCTGATGCCAAGACTTGCGTGACAGATATGGGATGGGTTTCGGTTGTGGGGGGAAGAGGAGGGGAGGGGAGGCGAGGGGGAAGATTTTGAGGAGGAATTGACAAAGTGACGAATTACTTCATATTGTATATGGGGATGAAATTTCGAGGATGGAAGGGGAGGAGAGGGTGTGTTTTTTTGTTGAAGATGCTTTTTGCCGGTTGGGGCGATGTCTTGTCTTGGGAGCACTGATGAGAGACAGGTAATTAGAGGGTGAAATTACGCAACGTGATATATTTACTGTAAGTAGAAGAAGATACTGTAGATGTAAGACTTAAGGGGTGGTTAGCTTTAGGACTACAATCCCTTGGAGAAGTCTGGTACTTGCATGGCAGTGATACAGTAGAACACGAAGGAGGAAACGAAGTCGAAGGATATGTGGTGATATCCTGTTACTGTACATGTACCAGCCCTCTTCTTGATAAGTTCGTATTACTGTACTGTACAGTTGTAACCTTCGGATCCCGCTCTGCAAGTCTTCGTATGCCTTTGACAGCTCGAACTTACACTGGCCAATCATTGACGTCGGTTGGTCTTTTGACCTCTTGTGCTCCCAGCCTTCGCAGATTATTCCACCAACCCCGCGGATGATAGCACTAGACAATGCTGAATTGAGGAAGAGTACGAAGTAAAGCAAGCAAAAATCCAAATAGAAAATCCAGACAATCCAGAGACGACGAGGCCGCCGGATCGCCCCTTTCCCACCCGCTCATTCCAGGCACAGTGATAGATGTGTAATCCACTACTTCCTTCGTACCACTCCACTCCACTTCACTCTCCCTCAACAAACTCCCCTACCTTCACGTACATACCATACACACACGATAGACAGCGCAGCCGCGGCCACGACCAAACAGCAGCTCTCCGAATAGTGTCGTGCTTGCTCTGCTGTTGTTATCATCATCGACAGCAAGCAGTCAGCGATGGCGCTGTAGAAAAGACGTTACCTCCCACTCCCTCTCCCCACTCCCGCCGGCTGCGCCACGAATCCCAGAGCCACTTATTACGACTTAGGGATAGTATCGGACTGCTTGATTAGCAACCGAGCCTGCACGGTCCAACAGCGTCAACGTAACGACGAAACCACCTTCCATTCAGCTTTACTCCCTTCAACTCTCAACTCAACAGCCAGATAGCTCTTCGAGCACCGCGTTGCAGCTGTCGTCATAGCTGCACCGAATTTTCGATGACGACACTTTTCCACGGCTCGTCCCAAAATTCTCTCCCCAACGAGAAACGAGCCTTCTCTGGCATCTCGATGTCGTCCAGCAAGCATTCCAACGGGCACAGCCCATTCCCCCAGAAGCTGAAGAACTTCTTCCGGATTAATGGTCTTGGGAGCAATGATGAGAAGAAGGATGGATCGATGAAGTCCGAGAGCAAGAGCTCATTCCGTCAATCCAAATTCTTCCCAGGTTCGGGACGCAATCGGTCGACAACAGTAGCGAGTGAAGGCAATGCCTTGGATGATGGAATCAGTCCTACGGCCCATGCCAACCCGTACTTTGCACACCAGGGACCTCCTGCGTTACGACACCATAATGAAGGTTCAGTTCCTCCGAGTCCGCCTGATACCCCGACCTTTAAAGTTGATGCCGTCTCAGGTGCGAACGATCAGGCCACAATTGCTGGAAAGGAGGAGTTGGCACGGAAATTGAGAAGAGTGGCTAGTGCTCCCAATGCACAGGGACTCTTCTCGAAGGGTAATGGAAGTGGTGATAGACCTGCCACAGCTGAGCTTGGTAAGGAGCCATTGGCCCAAAATGCCAGCACCAGCATGTTATCTTTGGTGGATACGAAGACCCATGGGTCCAATCTGGCGCCTGTACAGGATAGCTTAGGAGCCCTGCAGCCACCCAATCTGCGGAACGCGATCGCTTTCAGGAGAACATACAGCTCAAATTCCATCAAAGTACGGAATGTTGAGGTTGGACCAGGTAGCTTTGATAAGATCAAATTGATTGGAAAAGGGGACGTAGGAAAGGTTTACTTGGTGCGAGAGAAGAAGAGCAGCAGATTGTACGCTATGAAAGGTTTGTGTTTTACCACTTTGAAGGTGGCCAATTGGCTAATAACTAGCAGTATTGAGCAAGAAGGAGATGATCAAGCGGAACAAGATCAAGAGAGCATTGGCGGAGCAGGAGATCCTAGCCACAAGCAATCACCCTTTCATCGTTACGCTGTATCATTCTTTCCAGTCAGAGGAGCATCTGTATTTGTGTATGGAGTACTGTAGTGGTGGAGAGTTCTTCCGAGCCCTGCAGACTCGACCGGGGAAGTGTATACCAGAAGACGATGCTAGGTTTTATGCTGCAGAAGTTACGGCTGCGTTGGAGTATCTACATCTGATGGGTTTCATCTACAGAGACTTGAAGCCAGAGAGCAAGTTCCCTCACTTCTGACGGTCAACTGCCTGCTAATTGATTCCAGATATTCTGCTTCACCAATCTGGCCATATCATGTTATCGGACTTTGATCTCTCCAAGCAATCTGACCCCGGCGGAAAGCCAACTATGATCCTAGGACGCAATGGTGCAAATGTCAACTCCTTGCCAACGATCGATACGAAATCATGTATAGCCAACTTCCGGACGAATTCGTTTGTTGGGACCGAGGAATACATTGCCCCCGAGGTGATCAAGGGTTGCGGACATACGAGTGCGGTAGATTGGTGGACTTTGGGCATATTGATCTATGAGATGTTGTTTGGAACGACTCCCTTCAAAGGGAAGAACCGCAACGCTACGTTTGCCAATATCTTGAGGGATGATGTACCTTTTCCAGAACATTCTGGATCGCCTCAAATATCCAAGTAAGTCAAGTACCATTCCGCAACACATGTATGTCGCTGACATCGTCTAGCTTGTGTAAATCCTTGATCAGGAAGCTCCTCATCAAGGATGAGAACCGCCGTCTAGGCGCACGAGCCGGAGCTTCAGATGTCAAGGGCCACCCATTCTTCCGTACCACTCAATGGGCTCTTATTCGACATATGAAGCCGCCGATGATCCCGCACCAAGGACGAGGCATCGATACTGTCAACTTCCGGAATGTGAAGGAAAGCGAAAGTGTTGATATCAGTGGAGGTAGAGCAATGACGCCAGTGGGAAAAGGTGTACCGCTCGATTCTGGTTTGGCTACCCCTGGTGCAGAGGTTCTGGATCCATTCGAGGAGTTCAATTCCGTCACGTTACATCACGATGGAGATGACCACCAAACCGAGGATCTAAACAACGGTCGATATGACAACTGAGAGACCACTATCGTTGGTTGGTATTCTTTCCGTGGGAAGACGGCAGTTTTTGTTTGAGTATAGAATGTTAGTCTTTGATTCGAGAAGCGAAAATTTCCTTGCTTCTGCGCGCGCGCATGGGGAGGAAGGCCTCCCAGCTTATCCGATTTCCACCCGCAAGTACGAATATTCGACCTGGGAAATTTCAAGACATGCAAGTATTTGAAAGGGAATGGGCGGTAGAATGTGATATTTTGATTCGTTTTTCATTTTTTTGCTCTATTTTGGCGAGGGAGAGACACACACGCATAAGCGCGCAAAACACACACTGGCATGGCTGGTATCCATTTTCTTTTGCTGCATTGTACATAGGGCTTTCATGAAATTTGTGGGCAATTCGAGGGACAACTAAATACTATGGGATGAACGAACGGTGTGGAAGGGAATGGCGTTCCTGAAGGGCAATGGAAATAACTTATTTTTTGCAACTCTGAGGGGTGTTTGAGTGACGAGATGA
This sequence comes from Ploettnerulaceae sp. D365, assembly GCA_003988805.1. Taxonomy (NCBI): domain Eukaryota; kingdom Fungi; phylum Ascomycota; class Leotiomycetes; order Helotiales; family Ploettnerulaceae; species Ploettnerulaceae sp. D365. The sequence continues at coordinate 144,901 of QYAL01000088.1, read as the reverse complement.
ATTTCGAATGGTCGAATGGTTGGCTTGGGCTTTGAGTCGGTGAGAAATATGTTTGCGACAATTTCAATATGGATCATCATGAGGCAGGCAGGCAGGTATCTTTGTCTACTACGGGAATTTCAAAGATACAAGTCCTCAGGAGAGAACAAAAATCACCCAGACAGACGCCACCGCCGCTATTCTTCTAGCTCTTCTTTCCTTCCCAGCAATCCAGCAATCCACAGGAAGATCTGATCAGAAACTACATATCCGATCTACTCATGGTGGTTGATGGGCTCGCCTTAACGCTTCTTTACTTTTCCTATCTATTTCTATAAGTTACCCGTTTCTCAATTTCAGGTTTCAGGTTTCAGGTTTTTGGTTTCTGCTTCGTCCTAGGTAGATAGGTAGATAGGTAAGTAGGTAAGTAGCTAGCGCTATTCCTTTCTTTCTTTCTTTCTTTCTTTCTTTCTTTCTTTCTGTAAATATCACCATACAGTAAAGTAAGTAAGTAAGTAAGTAAGTAAGTACTCTAATAAAACCAAGGACGAAATCTCCGGAGCGTATGTGTTGGGGAGGTAGATTTCTAAAGGGATTATGTATGTGTGTGTCTGAGTTGGTTTTGGAAGGGGGAGGGAAGGGGGAGGGAAATGGAAAGGGAAGGGGAAGTAATATGTTTACTTGTTTGTTTGCTTGATTGTTTGTTTGTATGTACGTATATATGTACGTACAGGGAAATAGCATAATATAGCATAGAAAACCGAAAACCCAAAACAGAAGAAAAACTCTACCGGTACATCTGCTACTGAATCTCTCTTTCATGTACATATATATATATATATAAATGAATCTGTCAAGGCATATACATATATATACATATATACATATATACACAGATGTATAGTATCTATTACTCAGAGAGGAATGAATGAATGAATGAGTGAACGGATGAAGTGAGTAAGGTAAAGAAAGTATACAAACAAGTCGCTAGCTAGCTCCTAATCTAGACTCTTTTTTCCTCTCCCTCTTTTCTCTCTTCTCTCTTCTCTTTTCCCCAGCACTCACTTACTTACTCACAATTTACTATTCTATACTATACTATACTATACCATTCATTAAGAAACACATACAACCACTACATCCTACCCATCCTACCCATCCTACCCAGGATTCATACGGTCAGGGGAAACACACCTCCCTAGGCCAGATCGCCGGCCTATCGAGGTGGGTTTTAATAACAACAATGATGATGAAGATGATGATGGCTTCCTTCTTTTATTGTAATTGCTGTCGTGTATAGATAGATAGATAGATAGATATGTATTTTGTTTCTCTGGGATAGAAGAGATGCTGTATTATATATATATATATATATAAGTTACTCTAAATCATCGTTATTGCTAGGGATTGGAGTAAGCGTGCGTGCAGGTGGACTTAGCTCGTTATGGAAATTCCCAGGGGTGAAAAAAAGACAGGTATAAAACCAAAAACTATACAACACAAAAATACTCTAGTTCTTTTCTTTTCTTTTCATATATTTTTGATTTAAATATTAGATATTACTATTCTATGATGTCGAGATCTGCGAGTAGTACAGTACGGTATTCTTCTCCGGACTCGCTTACTGTACTCGTACTTGTACTACTTACTAGTACGGCCAGCCAAAAATAAAATTGGCACGTACCTAGTACTGTACATGTCCGAGCTAGCTCGAACTAAATTCGAAAGAAAAAAAATGTATCCTTCCTTCCGAGCCTTCCTTCCTTTCAATTCCCAGTGAACGCCGAACCAACACCGACACCCGACAACCAAGAGTTTTGTCGCGTATTCTCTATACAACAAACAATACAGAGACACACAGAGAGAGAGAGAGTTACTTCTTGACACACAAAAGTACACTTCTAGTACACATTTCCCCTGCGGCCTGCGGGTCTAGACCTGCAAGACCTTCTTTTTTTTCTCCGCTCTTTTTTTGATGAAATCTCTCTTTTTCTTTTTCTTAATTCTTCTTCTATAATCCTTTGATTTGTTTGGAGCTGCGTCTCCTAGGAGTAGGGACAACTGGGGCCTTGACTTTGGGCTTAATTTGCTGAAAGTCTAATAAAAAACAATCAGCACTGTGCTATCTCTTTAATTTCAAAATTCATGGGGATTTGACATACCAGCCTGAATACTCTCAAGTGTCTCACTCTTCACCACAACCGGCCTGCTCATGACATCCATTCCATTACTGCCGTTCATGACGATGCTTCCGCTCATGGCGAGCTTCTCAAAGGCTCCGACGCGGGCCGTCAAGGTGTCGACCTCGCTGCCGAGTCTCTGCGTCGTGCTCTCTAGGAATTGAATGTATTCCAGGGCGCGCGTCAAGATGGCAGCTTTTCCGTACTTCTGCTGACTGGATTTGCTATCCTCAGCCTCGGACTCCTCCTCGCCGTTTAGGTTCGTGCTACACAGAGCAGGAACGCCCTCGCGCAGCAGCTCGATCTTGGCGTTCAGGTTTGTCCGGTATCTCTTCTCGATGGCGTTGTGACCGCGCTTTCGGGATAGGCACAGGGTGCTGTTAGGTTGTTCTCCGAGGTCGACCGATTTGCGCTTGTTGTTCTTGCGGGTGCGAACTTCTGGCTCGGGTGAGGGCGATGGGGATGCTGACGAGTGCGAATCCAAGGGTGATGTGGGAGGCGAGGAGGCGATTTTGATGTTCGAGAGGGCATGGTATGGCATGGCAATGTTCTGCAGGCTGCGCTCTTCGGCTTCGGTGAGAGAGGAAAAGGCCTGGAAGGATCTCCGGTGGTCGTGTGGGTGTTGTACCGGGTAGGTTGCCGCGGGGGGGTATATGGGCAGGCCATGACTGGCTGTTGAGCTTATGGAGGTTCTTGGTGTCTGATCCAGCTCGAATGCGGCATCTTCGAATCGGAACTCTGCTCCGGTGGTGTAGGGACTGGTCATCATGTCGACGCCCGCAGTCTCAGGGCCCATGATCCAGTTTTCTGGAGAGGAGATGCTGCTTGCATTGCTCTCTGAGGCTTTCATGGAAGTAGGGAGCATATCTGTCGCTGGGGCTTCCCATCTCATCCAGTCATTCCAGTCCTCCAGGCCGAGTCCCTCGTTGTGGTAGGTTTTGTCGTAGACATTAGCGTTGGGATGGATCAGACCCATGACGGCGGTATCAGCCTGTCGATAGGCAATGTTTCTTGAAGGCATCATGGGAAGAGAGTATTGGTATGTTGAAGCTGGCTGGGAGGTGGCTGAGGATAAAGATGTAGTAGTAGGGGCTGGGTTGATAAGATCGCTTCGGAGGGATCCGCAAGATATAGAGCTCGTTGAAGAGTAGCTGTGACCGGGAAGAGAGCTTGAGGATGGGAAGTGGGGGGGCTGGGACGGAATTGAACAGTTACAGTCGAATCAAAAGGATCGACAAGTTATGGAGCACTTTCTCCTGTTTTTTTTTTGAGGTGGCTATTGCTGAGGAATGGAGCGGAGGGGGGAGGTATAACTTTCAAATCGGTTATCGGGGATATGATAGGCACGTGAAGCTTGGCCTTGAGAGAGGGGGGAGGAGAGAGGAGAGAAGAAGATGGTGGGCACGAATCATAGGAAGGGGAGGGGTTCAGATAGGATAGGGCAGAAAAAGGGGACTCGGAAGGGGTAAGTCTTCTTTTAATTGGTCAATTCCCTTTCATTATGTGGAGAATCCAGACCCCTCCTCTCTTCTCTCTCTCCCCACACCCCCTTGCATGTCTAGAGTAACCTTTTGAGTGGGCGGGACTGAGGAATGTGATGCCGTCGCGCAAAAGCCCAAGCCCAAGCCCAAGCCCAAGCCCAAGCCCAAGCCAAGGCGCTACGCCTACGTACATGGTACATCGTGAACTCGTCTAAAGATACTACTAGTAACTGTAGGTGAGTCTAGGCTGACTCAGAGCTATTTGTGTTTAATCGAGGAATTGGATCTTTTGATTGGTTGTAAGAAAGATTCTCTTAGCTGACAGCTTGTTATCCATACTTCGTACTTCCTAGTTGCCCCGCCCGCGTCGGTCTAAAGTGTTGGTGTGGTGTGGAGAGGATCGGAGGAGGAGGAAGATGCTCCTCTATCTTCGCTACGGTAGTATCTCTTACTTCTCGTTCTCTTTTCGTCTTCTTCCTCTCTCTCTCTCTCTCTCTCTCTCTCTTTCTCTTGGCAAGATACTTTTCGTAGTGGAGTAAAAAGTAAGGCGTCCACAGTCCGGTCCAGTCCGACCTAGTCCTGCAGTAAGTACCAAAGGTACAAAGGTACGAAGTACATACTACTGCAGCTGCACTGCGCTGCACTGCACGGCACACCGGTGCTGCATAGCACCTGCATGGTGTAGCATAGTAAGGTGTGGTCCAAGCTCCGGCACAATGCCGGGAAAAGCTGCTGCACTTCTACATGTGCTACTACTTAGTACTGTACCTTATCATACGGTATCGAAAGATGCAAGATGCAAGATGCAAAATGCTCCTCCCACGTCATCTAGGGGTCCAATAATATGCACATGCACATGTACATGTACGAAGGGTACAAAAGTATGGATCAGAAAGAAGCGGAACTCTTTCCTTTGAACCCCTGAAAAAGCACATGTTCCAACAGTACACTACAGTAGTAGAAGAAGAAGAAGAAAAGGAAGAAAAGGAAGATTAGAAGGAGAAGGAGAAGTTCTCCGAGCAAGGTCCGGCTTGCGCGAATATCTATTATTGGTCTCTGAAGGAAGAAATAGGTACGAAAAAAGTACAGTAACCTTTTTAATTCCCTTTCTTTCTTTCTGTTCTTTCTTTATCACTGTACTGTATACAGTATTACATGGATACGAAAGAAAGTATCATCAAGAAGAAGAAGAAGAAGAAGAAGAAGAGGAAAAGTACGACGGGAACTTTACTTTAACCTTTTCTTCCCAACTCTCTCAACTTCCCACTCCGACTACCACACTCCCACTCTTACACACCATCGATCCATCTTCCTTTCCTATCCTTTCCTACCCTCTCCTACCCTCTCCTACCCATCTCAGAAAAAAAAAAGAACAAGAAAAAAAGAAAATCCCTCCATCCACATCAATATCCACAGTCCACAGTCCACATCCATAAAATCCACAAAGTCCACACCCTCCAGCCATCCCTCGAATCGAGAATGTAGTACTCACTACTCACTTAGTACTGTATGAGCAAGCAAGCAAGCAAGCAAAAGAAAGAAAGAAGAAAAAGTGGAGAGGGGGGGCTGGGAGCGGCGCACGCCCATCCGCACGTCTAATTGTTCTAGCGTGACTTACTACTAGTACATGTACATGTATTCCAGTACAACAGTGACAGTGACAAGTTGATAATCCGCCACACGCTGGAATGTGAATGGCGTCACTTTTTCTCCTCTCCCCTCCCCCAACAACAACAACAACATCCGACTTCCGACCTCCGACCTTGGACCTTGGACCTTGGACGTTTCTGTCGCCCCCCCCTGTTACCCTCTCTCTCTCTCTCAATGGTTCTAGACAGGCAGGCGACGGCTAAAGTATAGACCGAGTATTTTTTTTTCCCCTTTCTCGTAGTATACTAAGAAGGAAAAAGAAGAAGAAAAGTACTGTAGAAGTAGAAGAAGGGGGAAAATTCAATTGGTTAATTGATCGATTGATTGATTAGTTCATTTCACATAAATAAAATAAATAAATAAATGCGCAAGCCTAGACTCTCCTCTCCTCTTCTCTTCTCGTTAAAGTCTTCCTTTCGCAGGATAGTGTTACTATAGTATAGTATACTATGATAGTGAGGTTTATGATCGAGGCTTTGAGATCTAGAGGTACCTGCCTGTACTGTTTTTAACTTAGTACTTAGGAGAATAGCATAGTATAGTGTGGTATAGTAAGTAAACAATTTGGCCCTGTTTTTTTTTAAGTATGTATGTAACAGTATAGTACTGTACTGTACTGTCATAGTAGTGGGTTTTTGATCGACGGTACGTAAAATTGCGGTGGTGCTAATGATAACTGATAAAGAAAGATGCAGTGTAGATAGATAGAACGGGGGCCTCAATTTCAGCTTCGGCTTTGGCTTTGGCTTCGTTCAGCCTTGGTTTTGGTCTTGGTCTTGGTCTTGGCTTCAGCCTGGGGAGAGAGGGAGTAGGGAGTAGGGAAGTAGGGAAGAGGAGAACGGCGGCGGGCGGGCCAAAAGGAAAGGAAAGGAAGGAAAAGAAAAGAAAAGAAACAGGGACATTCCCTTCCCTCTTCCTTCCCCGCAATCACTATCACTATCACTATCGCAATCGCTATCTGTAATCGCATCTCACCTGCAGCATAAGCACAGCACAGCATAAGCACTTGGCATAGATCATACAGTACATCACAGATCACACAGATCGTCGATCGTCGTTCCATATACATGACCATAGACTCTTCTTTCTATATCTCCATCTAGATAACATTGTATTAATTTCAAAAATTCACTAACTAACTACTGTAACTAGTTTACTCATACATACATATATAGTAATAAAGTACGAAGTAGTAGTAGAGGTATAGTTATCTATTGCTGTATATTCGTTTAGGGTTCTTTCTTCGGACCTTTTTGTCCTATCTTTCTTCTGTTTCTTCGTCTTCTCTTGACTTTTAATGTACTTTTCCTGGTTCACTACAGGTGTGCAGGGGAACTGGAACTGGAACTTAAAGGTGCTTGCAATAGCATGCGCCATGCGCCATAGATACTGTTCTGTGCTGTACCTTAGATACAGTAGTAGTGCGGTGCGGACCACTGTACGTACCTCTCTCTCTCTCTCTCTCTCTCTCTGTCTCTTTAAGTGACTCCCCCCCCTGGCGATTTAATTGATGGTCTAATGCACGCAATACACCTGCAGCACATGTGCATCTACATCTACATGTACACGAGGGATGAGGGAATAAATAAATCTGCTTTAATAATAATGTGTACAGTATAATTATGGTGTGTGTGATCGGAAGCTGCGGACAAATTATGACCACGGACACAACACCGCGAACACGATGCGACACGACGTCGACGCGTGGTATAGTGCGTACATGTACAGTCAAGTCAGTATCTAACTTTCTCGGCTGTAAGTAGGTACAGTACAGTATAGTAAATGTGACCCGCCCTACCTTCCAAAATGCAAATAAATGCTCCAGAATAATAGGTAATAGGTACGGTACATGTAATCGGGGTGGGGAGCAAGTGTGATTGGGTTTGAGCGTGCGCATACATACATACAATTGCAATGATCGAAGGCGTGGGGGTGGAGGGGTGGCTTACTAACTATTTTTTTGGGGCTGGTTCTGTACGTTCTTGGAGTACTGGTAGTAGTAGTAGTAGTAGTAGTGTGTTTATTCATTCATTCGTTCATGTGATGGATGGATGGATAGAGGTGTAGTGGAAAGAGGGAGAGAGGTAGAGCGAGGTATGATTCGACTGTCGTATTGCTACTTTGAGAAAAGTGCTCCAACTACATCTAGTACTATGTCCGGCGACGGCGCGGGATTCCCGTTGGAGGGTGAGGGTTCAAGGGAGAGGGAGAGGGATGGATGGTTCGCTATCATAGCTGTGTACTACTACTGTACTACTACTGTGCCAAGAAGAACAGATCCAAAGAGACATGGACTAAATGAATTAGATCTCAATCACGTAGCCTATTTGACGTCAAGCGCGAGTTCGGTTTGATGGATAGATACTTCGTACTCTTCAGGTATTTTAAAAGAAAAAAAAGAAAAAGAAAAAGAAAAAGAAAAAGAAAAAGGAAATCACCTGAATATTACGGAGGGGAGGGGGGAAGGGGGAGAAAGGGTCGAGGCCAAACTAAAAAATCCCCCTCTCAAAAAAAAAAAAGTTATTGACAGGTGAGATAGATTTAACACCATACTGTAATTCATAGAGCATACAGAGATACATGTACATGTTCTGTACTGTACTACTGTATACCGGGGTGATACGGTGCACAACGAAGGAAAAGCCATTTTTCTTAGGAGTAGTGGAAGAGGGGGGAGGGGAGGGGAGGAGGGACGGGTTTCGGGAAAACACCCTCACCGCGGCCGGATGCCCGCGATTGCATGTGTTGTACAGTACTGGAAGCTTTTTTTTATACTTTATACTTTATACTTTATACGTACATGTATAGTATGTATGTAAGTGTGTGTGTGGGAGAGAGAGAGAGAGAGAGAGGTGCATGAAAAAGATGAAGAAGGTGGAAAAAAGAAAATAGGCCCGTGTGAATGAACAAGGGGTCCATTTTATTAAGTACCTCTTTTTGGGCTTTTGTAGGAGAGGGAGAGGAAGACGGAGGGAGAGGGAGCGAGGGAAGAGGGAAGAAGGAAGAAGGAAGAAGGAAGAAGGAAGGAAGGATGGGGTGGAAAGCTTAGAGAGGAGGAAGGGTACGGTAAGTTGAATACAGTACAGTAAATGCCTTTTTTTTTCTGGCTTTTGTTTTGCCGAGGTACGAATTTGGACTCACTACGAGTAGATGCCTGTTATCATTATTACCATTAGCCTATTCTATAGAAAAGTTTTCTATGGAAAAGAAGAAGGAAGCAAAGAAGGATTCATGTGCAAACATCAACTGCAATATCAGGGCCAGCCAACAAAAAAAAAGGCCAAAAACCGGAATCCCGAGACGGGGCCGAAGCGGACGAGAGCTGATGGGGTTGGAAGTAATTGTTGATTCACGGGAAGCCAAGCACACTGCAGTACCTATAGTTATTGGAGAAATGTGAATACTATAACCAAAAAGGTCCCTTTTTCTAGGTCTTCTTCCTTCTTCGAACAGATCGAATGATAGGCGCGCTGTCATGGCACATGTACTGTAAATGAACGGTCTTCAGACTAGCTATCTAGTGCAAGACTTCTCAACATCGAAAGTGCTTTTTTTTTCTTCTCTCTCTTTTCTTTCCTTTATCATACTGTGTCGTATCGGGTTCGGAAAAGAATCAAAAGATACAGTAGTAGGTTTGTAATAGTTCTATATTTTTTCATAGCGATGGTCATGGTTTTGAAGGCGAAGAGATGCATGGTGAAGAAGGATACGATTGCACGCATGCAACTTACGTATATCTCCCATTCCCTTCTCTCACTCCTCACTCTCCCCCCACCCTCTCCCTCTCTATCTCCCTCTCTCGTTTTTTGAGTTCTCTAGTCCGGCCAGGCCCCCCCCCTCCAAGTGCTTCCGCTTCCGCTGCCTAGTACAGTAGTCCGCAGGTGACGGATGAACTGACAGCATCATCATCATCATCATCATCATTATTTATTTACCTTCCGAACAACCTTCACAAGTGAGTACAGTACAACACAGTACAGTAGTTGGTGAACCAAAAAAAAGTTTTCATATAAAGTTTTCCGCTCTGCGATAAAATAAATGTCACCTCGAGATCCTCCTACTTACTACTACTACATAGAGTACTAGCATAATTTTCCCACCAATTGATTTAATGTGTCTGTGTCTTCTGCATCCTTTTGAAGGACGAGATCAAAAAAGATGAGCTAGATCGAACCTGCATCGATGCGCAGGCATTAAATAATCCACAGTAGTAACTAGTACAGTAGACTAGTTCCACGGCGCCGTTCGAACAAACTTTCAGCTAGCAAGCAAGCACCGAGCAGCAGCAGCGCTAATATAAGGAATCCACGGTAACCGGCCTGGCCGACAGCAAGAGACCTCAAGCCCCCGAGTGCGACGTAATTATTAGCGAGAAGGGGGGTCTAGAGCGTGAACATTTCGCTGAAGTAAGTGGTGGAGAAGCCGTCGAAATACAGTAATAGTCCTCAGTAGTGCCAAGTCCGAGATGTGAGATCAGATCAGCTAAAAAGTACTAGATCTGCAGCCATAGTCGTAGTCATAGCCATACTACTAGTAGTACAGAGTACAAAGTACTTCGTACAGTAGTTTGATGCGCCGGCACTGTTACTGTACTGTAGTCAGCTTCAGCCTTATGGTTAGACGAAGTCGATCACTTACTTGGCGGGTTGGGATCAGGGGTGGAAAGGGGGTTTATATACAGTACTGTAATGTCAAGGATCATATTTCTGACGCCAAGGCCAACCAGCTAGGATATGTAGAAGACTTGGAGGCATAGCATATTACAGGCTTGCAAAATAAAGCAAAACATCAGTGATAGCAGAGTAGTAATTTGCCACGAATGAGATTCGAGGGTCTTTTTCCCTTGTGTAGAATTTTCGGGTGGAGATCCGAGCTATCTACCCTGTCAGGACTGCCGAGTCGGATTTTCCACTCGAGAGCAGCTTCTTCAACGCTTCGACGGTGGTCTCTAGCACCTCCTGATTCCTGGCCAATTTTAGAGATTCCTTCAATACATCAACGCCGCCTGCCTCCTTCACCTTCTTGATTCCCCATTCGCCGACTTTTTCTGGCGCAGTCATCACGTTCAAGATGCACACTACCCCTCTATGTCGCAATTCCTCTTGCTCTTCCTGGCACAACCCTAGCAAAAGTGGCACGCCCCTGTCTCGCTCTAGGATTGCATTGACGGCAGTGTCCCATTCTGTGAGACTAGCCATCGCACCGCCGGCTGCCCGTCTCGTCTCAAAATCTTCGGAGTCGGTCAAGGCAAGTAATATGTGCATGCGTTGACTAGCTTGACGCCCTCCATCGGCAAACTTGGCAACGCCTTCGGGCGACTGCATGAGGTTGCAAATCAGCTCGACGGTGGCGCGAGTGACCATTTTGTTATTTGATAGGAGGAGTTCTTCTATCTGCGGAAAGGCAATTCGAATTATTGGGTTCCGAGCTGTGTCATCTGTTGACGCCAGGTTGGTGAGTGCAAGGAGGGACTCGAAAACGGGAAGCAGGTCACGTTGCTCGACGGTAGGGTCGTCGCTGAGAATAAGGAGGAGAGGCCGCACTGCAGATGTCATTGATAGTGGATTCGAGCCTCCAAATACATGTTGAGGGTTGGTGGAAATGAGAATGCGCGCAAGGGCGTGGGCTGTTGTGCGACGAGCTGCATCGTTTTCGGATGGGAACACAGAATAGGCATGCAGAAGAAGTTTGACAGCTCCTTGCTGGGCCATCTGTCCCCGAATCTTGGTATTTTTGGAGAGCGAATTGACTACGGAGACAACCAGCATCAAAGAAGCAGCAGAACCGTGTTGGCTGTGAGTGACAAGAACGGGAATAACACCAGCATCAAAGACGGCTTGGCAGCGCTTTGATACATGCTCGTCGTCTTTCAGGGGATCCTTTGAATTAGTGGATTTAGAAGCGTTGGCGTACGCCTTAAGTTGGCTCATACGCTTCTGTTCTTCTGATAAAGTAGGTAAAAATGCTGTCAAGTTGACAAGAATAGTGAGTGCCCCATATGTTGCAGGTGACTTTGCAGGTGCATCTGCCAAAGCCTTGATCAAAGTTTTTAGAAAGGACTCGTCCGAAGCTAAGCGATCTTTGACTTTCGGTTGTAATGAAGCATATGCTAGGCCCTCTATAGAGTTATTTTGTGAAGTGCTTGTCGAGAGCATAGATTTGAACATGTCCGAAAGATCCTCCATGCTTGTAGTTGCTGCTTGTATTCGATCTCCTTCGCCAGCACTTTGGGTAGATGTGATAGCCTTTAATCCTGAAGTTAGTTAGAAACTTTTCAAGAAATCTGGAACAAATCGAGAGAGAAAAGTGAGATGGCGATATACAAAGAGGCATGACTTACTTGGAGCTTGGCTAAGACAACTGCTGCCAGGTTTCTAACCTCCTCGGAATGAATTCGTTGCTGTATCGAGCCATCCTCGGTAACCTGGCGCCTATCTGGAGATGGAATACCCAGAGCAGTAGAAGGAATATCAGTCACGATTTCATCCAGCCATTCAGTACAGTACTTTTTGACGGCTTCGCGGCAGGGAGTATTCATGCAGGCTGCATTGAGCATTTCTAAAGCAGCTTGCTCGACCTTCCTACTCTTCCATTTCCTTCTCATCAAAGGGCCAAGTGTGACGACGAACCCCTCACTCAAGAACAGGTCTGCTATGACATCAGGAACGATAGGGAAAAGACATGCTGCGACAGAGAAAGCGGTGATGAAGTCATCATAGGTGCCTTTGCCAACTGTTGTGTTGAAAAAGCTCGAGAGTGACTCGACGCCTGTATCGCCGGCTGCTTTCAAGTATGCAGATGTTGTCAAAGTAGCGTGACCACGAACAATAGGAGGTTGTCTCATGTCCAGGTAACCCAGTAAAGTTTCGACACAGTCCATGTCGAGCAGCTCAAACAGCGGCTTATGTGGCGATGCAGACTTCGTCTTCTCCGAAGAATCATCAGTGAGTAACTTGGTAAGAGTATTCAACTCTCTGCAAGTGTCCACATCCTCTTGTCCACCTTCCATCAGCCGCGCAAGGAGCAGCAATGTTTGATCCTCCAGCGAGACATCGACGCTTTCAACATCACTCGACGCCGGCGGGATACTTGAATCAGAATCTGGGAGTAATGAGGCCGACATATTGATTATGAATCTCCTGGTGGGATGACCTGAGGATGTTGATGCTGATGTTGCCAGATGAGGGGCGTCTTGGACTCTTCTGCAGGTCACGGGACCAGGCGTCAATCACCGACAGGGATTGAACTAGTCGCGATGGGCAAGAGCTTCTCTGGGCACGTTCATTCAGAGTCGAAGATGAGTAGAGACACCTAGCTGGATTGTCAACAAACATACTGACAGTGAGCTACAGTCTTAGGTGTGTGGTTGTAACCTGAGTTGAAAGAGATTCAAAGGACGTCATATTTTACTTCACAGTTCAGCCGAAGATTTCAATTCCGCATTCCTGAAGCCTGACATGCTTCTCCCGCCGCCAGCATGAACGCGGTAGATGGCTCAGATCATTATGAAGTTGTTGCTGGAGGTAAGTAATATGTAATGAATGGTAATGCATTTTGTCTAACACTCTGCGCAGCCGCCTCGCCATCTCTCCTGGTCATTGTCCTCGATACGAACCCTCACGCCTGGGCCCTCCTGTCACCCACCGTACCCCTCTCCAAAGTAATCGCCAACATCCTCGTCTTCATAAATGCGCACCTCGCCTTCAACAATGCCAATCAAGTAGCCGTGGTGGCATCCCATAGCCACCGAGCAGCATGGCTCTACCCTCATTCTTCCTCAATAGCCTCGAACCTCGATAATGTGAACAAATACCGCCCCTTCGCTCTCATTGAAGACAGTCTTCTTACTTCTCTTCGTGAACTGATCTCGTCCACGACGGAGACAGATGTCGCTACTACAACCACTACGCAAATGGCCGGAGCTCTCACGTTGGCACTCTCATACATCAATAAAGCTACTCGGAAATTTTCCGGCATAGAAACGGAATCGAAACCCGCTGCGACAGGTCACGAGAATAATGATAAAATAACTGGTTTGCAGAGTCGAATACTCGTTGTGTCTGTTTCTGGCGATCTTGCACACCAATACATCCCCATAATGAATACCACTTTCGCTGCACAGCGTCTACGGATACCCATCGATATCTTGAAGCTAGCGGGAGATACTGTGTTTCTACAGCAAGCTTCGGATGCTACGAAGGGAATCTATATGCAGTTACGAAATCCACAGGGATTGTTACAGTATCTGATGATGGCATTCCTACCTGATCAGGTGGCTAGGCAACATCTTGTTGCTCCGACACAAGAGGTGGTAGATTTCAGAGCTGCATGTTTCTGCCATAGAAAAGTGGTAGATGTAGGGTTTGTCTGTAGCATTTGCTTGAGCAGTAAGTTTTTTTCTTTGGCATTATCGTTCCCATCGCTGGCTCCTTTATAGTTCTGCTAACACATATCCATAGTCTTCTGTTCACCTCCAGAAGGGGCAATTTGCTTAACTTGCTCTACGCATCTCACACTCGGTAACTATGGCGCCAAGCCAGCTGTTGTGCCTCGAAAGAAGAAAAAGAAAAAGAAGATCAATGGAGGAGTAGAGACTGGAAGTGCAAGAGGAACGCCAGCTCCTGGGGAACAGCAATGATCATTGATCAACGATGGTTGACGTGGGGTGGCGTTCCGGCTTTGCTTGTGGGTCATTATCAGGTTACAAAAGACATAACTCCAGAGAAAACGATCTCAAAACACGAATCAAGTTGTACCATTCAGCGCACAGGAACAAGTGAAAGTCACAAGTAAATTAACAAAAAAGGGCAAGACATTCTAGAAGGCTTCAGAGTCCTCTCGAATATAGCAGCTACGAGAGACCCATCACCCATAGTACAATTTGTAAGAGGCTATCTATGGAAGATTTGTCTCCTGAATCGTCGCCCAGATTAGAGCGGCTCAGACTATCCATCCCGCAGACCACCTCTACCAAACGCCATGCTAAACGGGGGCGAAAGCAAAATAAGAATCCACTGCAAGAAGTACGAGTATTAGCCACGAAGTGTATTTGCCCCTTAGTCAACTCTGATTTTCCTCCCTCCCTGTACAACACCTCCACGGTCGCCAAGTCTCGACATGACGCACTTGGCCTCTCTCTCCTTCGAGTGCATGGAAGCCAAAGCGAACGAGTCGGTGTTGTGTGCGAAGTGGAGGAAAAATCCATAAGGAGTTTTCTTGACAGCCATTACACCTATCGCACCTGCCGAGTGACTCCCCAGGACCCCCGGATGGCTCATAAAGTCAGCTTGAACAAAGGAGACCATCGCCTCTTCTTCGGTGGCGTCAATATCTGCACCACCCTCGGCACGTCTGGTGTTGTGATAAAGCCTCTCTGCACACTTCTGAGAAGCCATAGTTGTGGCCATATGTTCACCTGTACCGCTGGTTACTGCTGCCACAGTGACTTGGTCATCATCATTATCATCAGCGGGAATGACAGCACTTCCGATCCCTACAAGCGCGGCAGGACCAACGCGACCTCGATGCTTCATACCAATGCCACCGGAGGATGATCCTGCAGCAATGTGTCCAAACATGTCGATGGCAATAGCACCAACCGTATCGGTAATGGCATCTTCCTCGTTCGTTGTAAACGGCTTAGAAGGCGATTCTGCAGTGCCCTCTTCAAAAAACGCACGAGAAGGAGCAATTACTGGCTCGGACTCGCTAGGGGGAGATTGCTGGCCATCACTACTTCCATTTGGTCTAAGTGTTTCTTTCAACAAGAACTCACTGCGAGACATAGCAACATCTGGCTGCGTCTTGTGCAGTTCTGCATTAGGGCCAAGCAGCGAGTGCGTACGCCTTTCTTCACTAGGATGACTTCCATATCGTGGACGTTTTGTAGGATAGTTGACAGGAGACTGGCCGCGGACTCGAGAGCTGGAGCTAGAGAATGTTGAAGGGCTTGGAGATTGAGGAGCTGGGCATGGGTCCGGTGAGCACATATCTCGCCCAGGAGGGATTGGTGATGATGAAGGAGAATCTGGCTGGCCCTCATTCCACGTTCCATTTAAAAGGGCAGTGGTGTGATCTCGTCTTTGTCTAGCCCGGACACGCTCCTCATATTCTACATCCAACTGCTCCTCTTCTGCTTGACTGCTGTTTGTACTGGAAGCTGGTGTCAGACGCCCACCTTCGACGCGTCTCAAATCCTCTCGCCAACGAATGTAGCGATCTCGGGCGTTTCGGGAGACCAGCATCTCATGTGGAACAACAGGAATCCCATGTTCCCATGCGAAGTCAGTGGCACCTTGGCCCACCAGAAGATTTGGAGGAACTCTCCGGAGAGATAACGGCTTGCTGGAGGCTTCAAGAATTGCTCTAGCTAAATGTACCGGGTTTTTGATCTCTAGAGTACATATTAGGTGGGAGGGAATTGAGACGTGTAGGACGAAAGGAATCTTACGAGCTGTAGCTCCACATGCGCCGCTTCGTCCAAAATGGTCAACAATGGTAGCATCGCATTCAACTACCCCATCAATGGCTAGATTGCTCCCGTACCCTGCATTAGTAATCTCCTTGTCCTCGAGGACCTTGATAGCAGCTTCGACAGCATCAACGGCGGTACCACCAGCATTCAAAACACGCATAGCCATTCGCGCAGCACTATGAAAGTATTAGCATGGGATGTTTGGGTATGCATACCACCATATGCTGCAATTCCTGGTTTGTCTTTGCATACCTATCGCATGCCCCTAGGTGTATGTGTTCATTGGTGGTGCTGTGGTAACCTGCACCTGCATGCACAAATATTGCTGCAACATTGCCGAGTTGGCTTGAACTCTGGCCCCCCCGGAAGAGTCTCTCGGTGGCTCCGTCCATGTCCGGGCTTAGATCAGGGCCGGCCGGTTCGGGATCTGCGCGTACTCTTGGAGCAGGTATGGCGACTGCCAAACCTTCCCAGAGATTTGGATCGTTCACAAATGGCGACGATGTGATTTCAACAGTGTCTTGTCGAGACCTGGAGAACGGATGTTTCAAACTCTGGCAGATTCTTCGAAGATGCGTACGAGCAGCTTCAGACCTAGCTTGTGACTTGAGGTATCGCATAGAAATGGTAGATCGGTGTACAGGGAAGGCTAGGAAGTTTGCAAGGTCCGTGATGCAATCGGTGGCAGTGAATTATTTTACCGCTATGCATTCATATTGTGCCAACGGCCGATCACGTTGAAGAGTTGCCTTTGCTCGAAACTGGACTTCTCTGAGCCTTGGGGCTCGATAGGTGGTTTGGTTCAATTGAACTGATGTTCAAGGAGACAATTTTAGGGGAATTCGTGGAAATTCGATTCCTGAAAAGGAAAATGTTGTGGTTGTTCACAATAGGAAATTGAGGAGAATCTGGATGCAACAAACAATCTAAAGGTTTCGAGGGGACTGCGTGCCAGGTCAGCACAATGCAGGGCAATAAGCTCAAAAAACCCACACTATGATAGGTACTGGAGAATATCCAGTCTATTCTCCAGTAAGAAAACGAGAGTTTGCGTCTAGGAAGAATGAGGCCTGCTTTCAGGTTTGGACACGCCCACAGGTCGAGGAGTCGGGCAGAAAGAGGAACGAATGTAGAAAAGAATCTAGTAGACTCTCGCGGATATATGAACAGCCCCCGCAACGAGGAAAATGAGTGACTTGTGAAGCGAGAGGATTTGTAGAAGGATATGGGGTGGAGATGTTGAGATACGGATGGCTATAGAGGAAGATGAAGATGAAGAACGCGCTGGGAAGAAAGCTTTTAGACTGCTGTATAAGAGATCATACTTATGAGGCAGGTGCAATACATAATTACTTCCATCCTATACACTCAAAGCTTGCCAGTTCCCGTCTTCTCAATCCCAAACGTTCTTCTTGATGTAAAGGGGAAGGGACAACCGTCCGTTGTCGACTCTTACTCGCAGGATGCACGTGACCTCAAGTCATCCCCACCATTGTCGGAGCGGCGGGGTCGGGCTGGCTTAGACGATTCCACGCCTACTGCCCACCACTAGCTAGGTCGTCATCTCGAGGCTTTGGATGACAGACGTACAACGACACGATCTCGCATTGAAGGACTAGGAGCTCCTTTCCGTAGCTGTCGCATCACATCTCCGAAGAGCTGGGAGGGCGCCGCGCAGGCTTTACTCTAGGATGGCTTCTCACACTCCAGCGGTTGTCATGGACAAGTACGTGGCTCCCAAGCCCAGCAGGTCACTCTACAGTTGAAGAGACCCTCTGGGGTTCCATAATTCAATGATGCTGACTATATATTTCTAGCGGGACCGGTTTCTCCAAGCTCGGTGAGTATTCTGCGCCGTTGTTGATCTCTTCCCAGAGCTGACAAGTATGCAGGCTTCGCAGGCAACGACTCACCGTCCTTCGTCTTCCCGACAGCGATTGCAACGAAAGGCCCAGCTGGTAGCGGTGGTGCAGGTTCTGGCTCTGGGCGCCCTGCTGTAGCCAACAAACCTTCGTATCTTACAGGAGGTGCTGGGCAAGGCGGGCATCTCTCCATGAAGCGTGGCACGGAGGATTTGGACTTCTTCATTGGAGATGAGGCTCTTGCTGCAGCCAATGGGCCAGGTATGCTCAGGGAATTGGCAGTATGGGACTAAACTGACTTGTCAGGTTATAACATCAATTATCCCATCCGCCATGGCCAGATAGAGAATTGGGTAAATCCGTCCCACTCCCAGCAAGGAAGAGAGAAGTAACATGTGCAGGATTATATGGAGCGATTCTGGTCGAATTCTATTTTTAAGTACCTTCGAGTCGAGCCAGAGGACCATTATTTCTTGCTGACGGAACCTGTAAGTTCTGCTATGCGAAAGGGCTCTGGAACGCTGTTAATAGATGCTGCAGCCTCTCAACCCACCCGAGAATCGTGAGAACACTGCGGAGATCATGTTCGAGTCATTTAACTGTGCTGGACTTTATATTGCAGTGCAAGCAGTGTTAGCTCTGGCAGCTTCTTGGACATCATCCAAGGTCTCGGACCGGTCATTAACAGGAACGGTCATTGATTCTGGAGATGGTGTCACTCACGTTATTCCTGTTGCTGAAGGATACGTTATTGGATCCTCGATCAAGTCTATTCCAATTGCTGGCCGTGACATTACCTATTTTGTCCAGTCTCTCCTTCGAGACAGAGGCGAGCCGGATTCTTCCCTGAAGACCGCCGGGGAGATCAAAGAAGAATACTGCTACGTCTGCCCAGATATTGTCAAGGAGTTCTCTCGTTTCGACCGCGATCCTACCCGGTTCGCAAAACATCAAGTTACTCAACCAGGCGGCCGCAAAGTCACTGTCGATGTCGGCTACGAGCGATTCCTTGCACCAGAAATTTTCTTCAATCCCGAAATCTATTCATCTGATTTCCTGACCCCTCTCCCAACTGTTGTTGACGGTGTTATTCAATCGTCGCCAATTGATGTTCGTCGAGGATTGTACAAGAACATTGTTCTATCTGGAGGAAGCACCTTATACAAGGATTTCGGCCGAAGACTACAACGTGACATCAAGCATCTCGTTGATGACAGGATCAGAGCAAGTGAGGCCCGAAGTGGAGGTGCACGAAGCGGAGGTTTAGAAGTGCAGGTCATCTCTCATAAACGGCAACGGCATGGGCCATGGTTTGGCGGAAGTTTGTTAGGCCAGACCCCTGAATTCAGAAGCTATTGCCACACGAAGGCTGGTACGTTCTCCCATATCTGCTCCAATATACAATACTAAGAGAGTTATTACAGAATATGATGAAATAGGACCATCGATTGTTCGCCGATTCGCTTTGTTGGGAGGGCCAGGCGGATCGTAGGAGACGATAGAGGGATAGTGAAGCAAGCATGGAATTACCTCTAGAGGGAGAACCGAGCCATGACGGGAAATGATAGATTTAAGAGAAGCAGAAGCTATAAATCTAAAACCATTCAACTCAGCATCTACTACAGGCTGCCTAGAAGTCCACCTCCTATTCTTCATCCTAGTCTGATATCGTGGTACTCTGTGCCTAAATCAGCCTGTGTGGAACCGGCGTCTCAACCAGGTTTTTGTTCCAGTTATTAAGGGACTAATAGCAGGATATCTATTCGCCCCAGACTTTTGTAGCTCAGTTTTATATATCTTTGATCTCTTCCTGGTAAAGTCTCCTGTTAGGCGTCACAAACACCAACACCCACCCCTCCATGCTCCCCTTTCCACTCTATTGATGACAGTCACTGAGTGGACAACCACCAAATCGATCATCGCAGCTACAAGTGCTGGTCCCATATCGACCGTTGCGGAAAGGAGTGCAACGGCGATCCCGAACAACGAGGTCCAGCCGATGGCCTCAGTATGAACACCTTCCATGTCAACAGTTCTTATTCTAACTTCTGCCCACGTGTAGATGCGCTCGAAGACTCTAGTGTAGCTAGTGACCTCGGTGGAATCTGGCGTGCTTTTCTTGTTCTGCGTGTTTGCCCTCCCTGCTGGTAGATTACCACACCTTTCGGGGAACTGTGTTTTGGAATGATGGATTGGCGGAGTTACGTAGTGTGTTCGTGAACCAAATAAAGATGACGAATACACAGGAATAATCACGAAAGTTACAATAAGTAAACTGTAAAGAAGGAATCTTCTCACCGACCATCAAGGTAGATGATGATCCCATATGCAGCCAAAGAGGTGTCTCTTCACAAAAGTATAAAGATGCAGCAAACACCCATATATTTTGCCCTCACATTCTTCCACCTTGGTATTGAAATTGCGGCACATACAGTACAATAATATACACTGGTGAGTGAGGAAAGAAGAAGCGAGTTCGCACTGGAGACTCCTGGATACCCGGACGGTTCGATTAGGACTAGCGCTTCGCTGCCCTTAGAAGCCGAAAATTGCCCGACGATGCCTACATATCAGACCACTTTGTCTCTCTTCACGCACCAAACAGACCTTCACATCGTCATCGTGCGTAGATGAGGAAGGGCTTATTCGGCGCCGGACAGTGGTGTTATGGTCTTCTGATACTGGTACGAAGTGGTCTGATTTTGCAAAGCTGCAAAGGACCGACCAAAATCAGTCATGGTGAGAGAAATGGTATTGGCGCTGGTCCGAGATGTCTGAATGCCCTCCTATTTTTGTCCAAAAGGGTGGAAGGAATCTACCATGCCTCAATCCCCTAGGCTCTCCCGAGCTCCGTGGCATCTTCTCGGATCAAGGGTTCGATGTTACTCACTACCCCGCAGTGTCTACGAAACCCGTTCGAAGCAGCAGAGATCCCTAGAAGTTTCCCCCGCATTTTAAGCACTGCTTCAAGCGAACAGGAGCTGGACCTAAGGAACACCCAAGAAGGGATGATTATCTATCCACTTGGATAGCGGCCGGGCCTAAGGGAGGACCCTGAATGTAGACTAGGCTAGACCAGTCATCACGAACATTATTTGGACCCAGAAGCTGGATCTTCAACGCCAATACTAGGGGCCGTTACTCCAATCCAATTACGTCGTGGAATTCTTGGTCCGGACGTGGGCGGAATGCTATCTATAGCCCTGCAAAGGAGATGCAACAAGTTGTGGCGATAGGAATCGGCCCTGAGGAACACACCACCTTCAAGCCGCCATTATTCGCGCCGTCTCTGGAACGTTTCTGTACTATACGTATGTATTTATCACAGCAGAGCACAGCAGAGCACAATACAGTGCAGTACAGTAGGATCAAAACATTGACACTGACATCAACACCAACATACATCAACATAGGTTGCTTGCAGATACCAGAGGCGTGTGGGAGGCGCCCGTGTCCGCCTCTGGACCGACCAACCCTGGTGATTACCGCAAACTTAGAACTAAGCCATGTTCCATGTTCCCATGGTGGGAGCTCGATACGAAGCTAACGGTTGAGCGGACTAATTATTGTACAGTAGTTCAAAGGTAGGGAGACTTCTACACCAGACATCATGAAACTAGGCAAAAAATAGAGCATCAAATTTACTTGATTGGCTATGGGAGCAGGCATCCGAGCTCTGGATCGGCGTGACGGCCCAGGTGGGGTTGTTGTGTATGTTGGAGGGGTAGCTTTTTTTTTCTGAAAGTGGCATGTTTCCATACCCAGAATCTCTTATAAGGTAGGCCACACTTCCACTTCCACAGCTATTCACATCAGCAATTGTTTCTTCTCATCAAAAAGCACTACTTTCTCTCTCTCGTTCTCGCACTCTACTTTCATCACAATCACCCAAATATAAAAACAAACAAACTACAGTCCAACAAAAGTCATAATGGCACCAACAATCCCAACTGAGCAATGGGCACAGGTTGTCGAGGCCACCGGCAAGCGTACGTTTCTCCTCAATAATAACTCACTCGATTCTAGAATTTAGGAAAAGTACTCTTGGCTGACTCTTCTTAGCCGTCGTCTATAAGAGAATACCCGTCCAGAAGCCCGGTCCAGATGAGGTTCTCATCAATGTCAAGTTCTCGGGTGTCTGCCACACAGATCTCCACGCCGTTAATGGGGATTGGCCATTGGCCACCAAGCTTCCACTTGTCGGTGGACATGAGGGTGCTGGTGTTGTCGTTGCCCTCGGTTCGCTCGTCACTGACATCGCGATTGGCGATTATGCAGGTATCAAGGTAAGCTGGCGGAGAACTCCTCTTCCCCTTTCCCCTGTCCGTCGGGCATCCCTAACACTGCCATCTTAGTGGATCAACGGCACATGTCTTGCATGCGATTTCTGCCAGCGATCCGATGAACCCCTCTGTGCCAAGGCACTCCTGTCCGGCTACACCGTTGATGGCACCTTCCAAGAATACGCTATTGCCAAGGCTGCACACGTTGCCCGCATTCCCAAGGAGTGTGATCTCGAGGAGATCGCACCTGTTCTGTGTGCCGGTATCACTGTTTACAAGGGATTAAAGGAGTCAGGAGCACAGCCTGGTCAGACCGTCGCAATTGTCGGTGCTGGTGGTGGACTTGGATCTTTGGCCTGCCAATATGCTAAGGCCATGGGCTTGAGAGTCATCGCTATTGATGGTGGTGACGAGAAGAAGGAGATGACCGCCAAGCTTGGTGCTGAAACATACGTTGATTTCACGACCAGCAAGAACTTGGTTAGTGATGTTAAGGCTGCCACGGCCGATGGTCTCGGACCACACGCCGTCATCTTGGTCGCCGTCAACGAGAAGCCATTCCAACAGGCTGCTGAGTATGTCCGTCCACGCGGTACTGTTGTCGCCATCGGTCTTCCAGCTGGTGCCTATCTTCGTGCACCGGTGTTTGAGTCTGTTATTAAGATGGTTACCATCAAGGGATCCTACGTAGGAAACAGAGCAGATTCTGCTGAGGCTATTGAGTTCTTCAGACGAGGAGTAAGTTTCCACCCAATAAATACCATCCCCCACATCCCCAAACATTCATACGAAGCAATACTAACAGATCGCAGTTAATCAAGGCACCATACAAAAGCATTGGTTTGAGCGATCTCCAAAAGGTGTATGAAATGATGCACGAAGGAAAGATTGCAGGCAGATATGTGGTTGACACATCCAAGTAATAGAACTGCACAAACACAGTCTTGGAAAGATATGTGGCCCACGTGGTCTGATTTGATTCGGCTTACAATACTACTGACGATGAAATGGTTTATGAACGGTCCTTGAGGTCGGTGTTTTCAGGTTTACTTGTACATATGTAGGGGGGCGTGGTTTGCAAGAAAAGGCTTCTGTTGCTATAATTATGAAAAGGAATAAATAACTAAGACCTCACAAATTCTTCGATTGATTATTCATATGTCAAATTGAGACCAATCTAATACTTTCTTTCGATCGATCGAAAGACTGATGTGTTACGACAATCGTTCATCCAGGAGAAAAGAAGTGAAAGCGGAAGTCAACCACGCTTCATGTACGCTACATGAAAGGTCTCGGGGCAATAGGACTTGGAGAGTAGAGCAGGTATGCAATTCTCATCATGGCAGTAAGTCGCAAATGCTCTGATAAGGAAAGTAATCAGCTTGAGTACTCGAGAGCTTTTCTGGCGGAGTATGGCAGATATCATTTGACAAGAAACACGCCAATGGGCTTAGTCGTCTACAGGATGCATTTTTGATTATTTCTACGGTTCGCGACAACGATTCGATCATGTTGAATAGGTTCTGATCAGGATGGCTGATCGGCAAAACAGTCCTCAAGGGGACTTATTCGAAAATGGTCATTGGCACTCTTATGGAAGGTTTTCAGTGGGGGTTGAGACATTTACCAGGCTGGGGGACGATGGATGCAACAAAAAGTTTCTGAAAAAATTGCTTGTATTTTTATGCTCAATCAAGCACGTATACATCTCAGCCAGACAGGCGATGGATGCATGGCTCACATACTGAAGACTGTGAAGCTGCGTAATGTACCCGCACATATCAGCTCTATCTTTCCGACTGCCTCCTTGAGTCAATTTAGAGAATAATCAAGGCTGGGGCCTCTATAGTCATGGACAGTTAAAACACCAGAACTACTCTTTGCTCGCGCCAGACACGCTGCAACCTTCCATACCCTTATATCCCCATTAATCACAGTGTAGTTGAGCTTCTGGTTGGACCTTGTAAATACTTGTAGGGTACTGCACTACAATAGGGCAGCTGGACACCAGGGAACGCTTAGTTGTAAGCCAGGGCGAAGGCGGCGTTTTGTTCCAGGTATCGGCGTAGGTGATACATCTAAATCAAGATCTTCGGTTGATAATCCGTTACTTTGATGGTCCTGTTGGCGCAGAAGAGGGAGCCTTTTGTGTTTCTGAAGATCCACCACCGCCACCTCTGCCACCACCTCTGCCGCCACCACGCCTGGCAACGGTGCCTCCCCGACCTCCTCGTCCACCCCTGGACGATACATTTGGAACCTGATTGACGGGTTTCTTTTCTGGGGGGAGAGCTGTTCCCTTGCGTTGCATGACCTGCACTGTTCCTTGAGCTACTGAAATTGGGTTTGCTGCCATAGCCTTTTTCAAGCCTTGGGTGTCACTAAAGTCCACATATGCAAATCCCTTTCTTCTGTCTATCTCGACCATCGTCACGGCGCCGAACTTCTCCATTGCTTCCTTCAGCAACGCTTCGGTAACACCCTGAGAAGGATTGGCATGCTTGATGAAAGCCTGCGTAGCACCATCCGATGGAGCGGCTATCTGTTGTGGTCTTCGAGCAGCTGCTGCAGGTGTTGGCTTCGCTGGCTGAGGCGTGGAGCTGGCTGAAGGAGCTGGCTTCTTTAATAAAACCATAGGGGTTGAGGTATTGGTTGCTGAAGTTGACTTGACACCTTCAGACTCCGTAGATTGTCCTTTGCCACGACCTTTCCTATTTGATTGGTTTACAGCAGCCTTTGGAGCTGTAGGGACAGCTGGCGTTTGTGGTGGGCGCGAAGACGAACTTGAATTCTCTTTTCCCTTCTCTACAGTTACAGCCCTCTCAGCCTTCTGTGCATCTGCCGTATCACGTCTAATTTGACGATGAGCCTGAGCAGGACTTAATCCAAGGTCCCGTTGCAACATACGGATATGTGCTGCTACAACGGCTTGTCTTTGCCGACCAGGAACTTTGCCAACATCAAGTTTTGGCGTACCGGTACTCTCTGAGCTAATAGGATCTCCAGTGTTAGAGTTTATAGTCGACTTGGAAGCAGCTTCTCTGTTAAGAATCTTAACAGCCTCCTTTGAAGCTTTATCAACTAGTCTGTCCGTCTTGGTATCTCTTCCTTTCTTTTTCGCATCCTCGGTTGCTAATGATTCCTTTGTAGATTTACCCTTTGCGTTATTTGCCTCCTGTTTTTTGGCTGCCTTCGCGGCCATGTCCTTGTTCTTGCTTGCCTTTTTATCCTTTAGAGCTTGAACCAGAGGAGTCATTGTCGGCTTATCTTGCTTCACAGACCCAATTTCCGGTTGAGAGTCCGTATTACCATCTTTGCCTGTTGTTGGGTTTGCAAGTTCCGCGAGGAACGCCATGAATTCGGGATCCTGGTCAATCGTACCCGCCCGAGCATCGGTGCGGCGTCTGCTTGCTGGCGTACGTCCATAGGGTGCAAACTCAACAGTTGGAGGGCCAATTAGACAAGTGCTGTTATATGTGTTGTGGGCATCTTCAAATACAGTTTGTCGAACTGCTTCGGACAGACTCATGAGATGTGCCTCATTTGTAAGATGGAGATAAGCTCGAGAAGGTCTGGACTGTTTGGACGCACTGCACATGGTCAATAAAGAGCTGGAATATACCATCGGAAGCCTTACTCTTTGGACTCCTTCCCTTGGTGATAGCAAAACCAATCGACCTTTCCTTGCCCAAACTTCCATTCATCGCCTAGAATCCTAATAAACTCTTCCTCTGTAAGGCGTGGAGGTAATCGTCTAATTATCGTCTTCAGCTTTACGACAGCCGGTTTTGCTGGTGCTTGTCTGGCTCCATTGCCAGAGGTTTGAGAGGAAGTGATAGAAAGGACCCCATTTGCTTGAGTACGCGTAGCCATCGTGAAGGGTGAGGAGGCTCCGTTGCTTCTGGCGCGTCAGGGCAAATCGCGCTAGTACAGTAAGCGACGCCGACAAGTTGTTCCGAAATCCTCAAGCAGTTTGTTTCCTCGTAGCTTGGTGCATCAAACTTTTGCGCAACGTTGTTTCGATCTCAGGGTTGGCTTCAGCGCAACCACAACCACCTTGTACTCGATACTCCGTCGGTCAAGTACAAATATAACACAATCCACTGATAGCGCCAGTCGGCCGCGTCGGCAAACTTAGTGCCCCGCCGGCACGGAGTTATATTATACCGAGAAAACACCGTTGGACAAAGCTCAGATGCGCCAAGACAATGGCATCTCCGGGTAAGAAGGTGGAGTCTTCGTGTTTGAAGCCTTCCATCTCAATTCGAGTCGTCGATCACGACAAGGAAGAGGAGCTTCTTGCGAACCCCCCGCCATCAACTCTAACCTCCGCCTTACGACCAGCCGTCGACCTCAACGAACTTCAATCCTACGAGAGCAGCCAAGCCGACGATCCGGATTTTGATAGCGACGACGAGGAGAACTGGTTGAGCGACGACGAGGACGACGAGGCACTCAAAGTCAACAGCCCTGAGATTGGTACCGCTCGCGCTGTCAAGGTCACTGTCGTGCAAGCTTCTTCGCGTGCTTCTCTACAACCGCCTCACTTCTCACCACGACCTCTCCCACAACTCCCCAATCGAGGTCGCCCTCCAGCTAGTGCTACTCAACGAGCTCAGCCTCTCACGCCGCCACGAGAGTACAACAAGATGACCAACCCCAATGTACCGAAGCCGGGCCCGGCGAAGCTGACCAAAAATTCGGAGCTTGCAGAATGGCTGGAAGAAGCTAAAAAATGTCACTATCTTCCGGAGCCTATTATGAAGCAGCTTTGTGAGAAGGTGAAGGAGTGCTTGATGGAAGGTGAGCTCGATGTGCTCAGTGCTTGATCAAATTACTTCTGCTAACCAATATCTCTAGAATCCAATATTCAACCCGTCTGCACCCCTGTTACAATCTGTGGTGATATTCACGGTCAGTTTTACGACCTTCTCGAACTCTTCCGCATTGCAGGCGGCATGCCAGGTGAAACCAACGTACAAAAGCCGACTACACAAACTACGGTCATTAGCTCCGACGACATTGAACCTCCCACTGAGATCACCGATCCCAAGCTGCGTAAAAAGATTCGTTCATCCGATAGTGGTATTGAGAGTACCAGTGGTGAAGAATTTGACGAGGAAGAGCGCGGTCGCCCACGTACTGCTGGTCAATCAAGCCGTGGTGGCAGCGCCGGCGGTGACTCGGCCATTGGTATCAATGAGGTTTCTGGCAGTGGCAACCAAAATTTTATTTTCCTTGGTGATTTTGTTGACCGCGGCTACTTCAGCCTGGAGACTTTTACCTTGTTGATGTGCCTCAAGGCTATGTTAGTTGACCAGTCCAGTTTCAGGTCCCTCTAGCTAACTTTATAGGTACCCCGGTAAGATCACACTGGTCCGAGGCAACCACGAGTCCCGTCAAATCACCCAAGTTTATGGTTTCTACGAGGAGTGTCAACAGAAGTATGGTAATGCTTCAGTTTGGAAATCTTGCTGCCAAGTCTTCGATTTTCTTGTTCTAGCTGCCATTGTGGATGGCGAAGTTCTCTGTGTTCATGGTGGTTTGAGTCCTGAGATCCGTACTGTCGATCAGATCCGAGTAGTCGCCCGCGCTCAAGAAATTCCTCATGAGGGTGCCTTCTGTGATTTGGTTTGGAGTGATCCCGAAGATGTCGATACTTGGGCTGTTTCTCCCCGTGGTGCCGGCTGGCTTTTCGGCCATAAGGTTGCGACCGAGTTTAATCACGTCAATGGCTTGAAACTCATTGCTCGCGCTCATCAACTTGTCAACGAGGGTTACAAGGTATGCAGTTTCACCCGATTAGGATGCTTGATGTTAACTTGGATAGTACCACTTCGCCGAGAAGTCCGTTGTTACTGTTTGGTCCGCACCCAACTACTGCTACCGTTGTGGCAACGTGGCATCTATCATGAATGTTGGTGAAGATCTGAACCCCAAGTTCAGCATCTTCAGCGCCGTTCCCGAGGACCAACGTGCTGTTCCTGCTGGCCGTAGAGGAGCTGGCGAATACTTCTTGTAATCACCTTTACATCCTTGCACCTCCAACCATTTGGAAGAGCCTGCAGGATATCATGATGGCGTTCAGAGGTTTGGCATTTGAGGCGTTTGATCACTCTGTACAACAATTGTCTTGTCCTTTCTATTTTGCTTTCCAGATCACATAGATCAACACGGCATTCCGACAAGTTTGGGAAAGATGTTGAGTTGACCTCTGCGTGTTCTACTTTGCTTTGGCTCTCGTTCATGTAACCACCACTTCGGTATGGTCCTGAAGGCCCTGTTCTCATTGTTTCCATCACTTCGGTTTTGGTACAAGGAGGCTATGCTTCCATCCAAGTTCCATCACTGCAGTATGTTGCGGAGAAGCTATCGCGGATATCCATATTGTCTTTCACGCGTTCACGAACACTGGCTAGCATGTATCATGGTCGATATGCGAAGGGAATATCTGGAGGACGACCTCTGATGTTGAACTTGGCTCTGATCATAACACCTACTACAGCAACGGCTGTGGCACCGGGAGGTAGATGAGTTCATGAAAGATTCTATCTCTGGCAAGGGCCATATGTAAGATTACAACTAATGAATTGACGGAATAATGAATATTTAAAATCACACTGTTGCCTAGTGACATCTGATATCATTATGCATGGGTTGAGAGTGCGGGGATAAGTAAACTGCATATTTCATACTTATTGATAAGCAACAGCTCTCTGAATCTCATCGGTTGATAGCAGTGCTCCGACGGCTGTCTTTGTCTGAGTCGAATTGGCGACTTGGGGCCAGAGGGAGAGAGAGTGATTCGAAATCACGAGGAACTTTGCAACAAATGGATAGCTATGAACATCAATGTGAGTTGCTTTGATATTATTTTATATATCGTCTCTCCTATCCGCAATACTATATATATACTAAGGTTACAATATTCAGCGGCGATACTCGCAACATAAGCATCCATAGCTCCCATTCCTACTACCTCAGTTTCATCATCCAATATTACAATGTGGACGTCAATCAAATCAGCAGATCAAATCTATGCCTCTTCTCATCTTTCTACCACCTCAAATCCTGACTTCTTGTGTCACTCTCCAGTGCACACTCGCAGATGCGTTGTGATGTGGGTATCATGTCTGGATTCATTTGAATGAATCCGATCAACAACAGGGGAGGATCCTGATCGAGTCAAGAGGATCTTAGCTCAGTGCAATGCTTTGTGAGGGCCCTGCGGTATCCTCCTTGGAGGATATGAAGACCCAGTTGCATAATGTTTTGTAGACCATACATCTATCTTTCTACTTCGTTCTCATTCATTCCAAATGCTTCACACCTTCACAATGGGGTGAGATGGTATTTCCCGTCATTCAGATTAGGCTTTGGATAATGGCTCCTGCTCGGCATAGGTGCATGTGCAAAGACCGGCGACGAGGAGTACGACATCGTTGAAGGTGCGTAGGAGACCAGTCCGACAGGAGGATAGCCTACTGGAACGCCTGAAGATCTTGCCAAGGGGAGGAATGGATTGGGTGCTGAGTTTGGTGGCGGTTGAGGCGCTGCGGGATACATGGGTGGCTGCTGGTAGCCGGATCTGCGCTCGAGGTGGTGTGGAACAGCTTCGATTTCTCTTCGAGCTGGTGGTGATCGAGGAGGCGAAGCCCGAGAAGAGCTATTGCGTTTCAACTTCTCGATTTGCCTCCTGGCATCCGCTAGATCTGAGGACAAGTCCTCCGTCCGATCACACAGCTCCATGTTCTCTCTTCTCAGAAGTCGGTTCTCCTTGTTGCTGTTTGAGAGCGAGGCGTTGAGCTCAGAAGTGCTAATCTCAAACTGTCTGATCTTCTCATTTGCGGCGTCGAGAGCTTCTGTGACAGCTCTGAGGTTGTGTCTCTGGGACTCGATTTGATGATGGTTAAAAGGAGACTCGTCTGGGTTTTCGCCTAGAGATGCTCGGTCACTGGCACTGCTAGAGCCAAATCCTGAGTCCCTACTGCTTCGGTGTTGATGGGATCCTCCCTTGGTGCCACGCTCATAGTGGACCTTCTTCTGCTTAGGAGACGACATCATGATAGGATGTTTTTCGGGTTCGTTACTGTAAAACAGGGCGAGGCGAGGCTGGATCTGCTGTCTAAGGTACGTGCGGTGAGCTGGCAGAGTACCAATCAATGCTCAATTTGATTCAATCGTGGGGCGTAATGGCGGTCTGGTTTGAAGGATTGGGCCTCAATATCGATGCAAGGCTGAGTTGAGTGGGTACTGGGGGAGGTCGAAGTATATATAGGGGGAAAAGGAACCGCTTTCAACGTCGACTTCGAAGTGATCAATGCTAACCCGGAAACCGAAAGATCGAGACTTAGCTTGACTGGTGCCTACTTACCTTACATATACATAGCCTTTTTCATCGAATGTGCCCTGCCCTCTGGCAAAGTGTATGCCTAGGGCATACCACACCCTGCCCACATGCCGACCGATTTTTTTGGGCTCACCGAGTAAATATACGCCAAGCCCCTCCCACATTCCTTCAACCTGCCGGGCTGAGGAACGCACCAGAAACTACCCGAAAAGAGTCATCGCAAGGATCCAGAGGCCCAGTCCGACACACCTTAATCGACTCGCTCACAGACACTTTGTACTACTATTGGTGAGGGCTGGGAAAGCGTGTAGGCTGCCCTTGTGGTGGAGGAGGGCATTGCTGGTTGCCTTCGCCCTTCCGTGTCAGGTGGAGCGCTAAGCGGCGCAGCAGCAATTGGAATCCGCCTTGTCGCCTACAGAGCCGCTCTCTCCTTTCTCTCTCGTTCCCCCCCACGCCAGCTAACGAGCGGATGCTGCCGATGCTGTCGATTAGTGTTGCTGGATCCGTCACTATGGGAACGAGACTGAGGAGTGGTCGGTGCGTTGTCCCACTTTTCAGTATGCAGCCAGATCAACGAGCGGCCGAGTATGACTCTCACGTGCAGAAAAGGACGAATTGGATCTGAATCTATAAAAGATGCAAGATTATCTGATGACAAGTCATACTGATACGGCGTCATAGAGATTATGCACTGATATTTATCCAGTCAGAATTTGGTGGGGTTGGTTAGAAACTGCTGCCGCAGGTATCTATCTACCCCTCTAATATGAAGGAAAGGAGACTGCCAACCAAGCAATGCTATGTGCCTTATCTAAACGCTTGTACGTGATTTGTGACAAAGATTGTGCTTTGTCTGACTCGACTCCGTATACGCACTCACTCTCCAGATTCTTTTCTCTTCATCTCATAGCTTGTCAAGTCCTGATGGACTCAGCTATTCCTGAGCCGAGTTTTATTAGCAGAGCCAAATTGAAAAGAATAGTCATGCTCACACTGTGGTACGAGTAACTCCTAAACATCATTCCATCGAAAAGACCTAACCAATACCAGAGATTGGATTTTCAGAACCGCGTCAGCTCCGATGGACGATGTGTGATGATTAAGGGAGGCCAAGCGGTGTTATGGTGTCGTGGCTTAGAACGTTGGCCCCCAAATGTCAGGAAACCTGGAGATTTGCTCAATCCTCGACTCTGAATCCGTGTGTCCTCAAGTAGTTCTTCAGGTACACTATCGTAGAGTTTTTTTCATTGATTCTGGTATCGGCCAACCTGAGCATTTCGTCCTTCTCGGCCATTCTCGTTCTAAGCATCTCTATTTCTACCAATTTCTCTTCATAGCGTGCCCGGTAGTTCTCGCTACTTCCCCTCTTTAGCAAGCGAATCTTCTCCTCCAATTTTTCGTTTTTGTGATGTAGTCGTTCGCTCTTGTCCTCCTCGTTTGCAAGCAAATCATCGTACCTGGCAATCTCTCTGACTTGAGCATCAAGTTGTGCTCGCATGTTTCTGCATTGGTAATGCTCATTGACAACTCGTTGATGTTCGGCTCGAAGATTCTGGAGGTGCCATTGGTCTCTTTGAGCCTCACTAAGTCGAATCCGCAGAGAAGAAATTTCGGACATGAGGGCCTGTTCTCTTGCTTCCATTTCGTCGGAGATATCCTGAGTAATCTTGGTTCCAAAGGATGAGGAGCGATGATGAGAGGATGTTCGTCCGAGAACTATGCGCTCCCTTCCTCGACTGTCTCTCTCAATATATCCTGTTCTCGTAGACATGTTGCTTATCTTGTTCCCTATCTTGATCCGAATCTGGTCTTCGAAAGGCAAGATCAGTAGCCAGTAGTCTTGAGTCTTCGATGTTATTTCGATTGGTGATAGTCAATATGATATGCAGCAGTAGTATTGGATAGGGAAGCAAGAAAATTTGATCAATGAGGGGATAGTTTTAATGGGAGATATATGTACGGGTGCCTAAGTCCTTTGAGAAGCCTTGTCCCACATGTTTCTACCACACCATACATAGCTCGGTGATCAGAACTATGAAAGGCTGAAGGATCTCATGGCTTTCAAAGAGAGAAAGCCCTACATGTGACACCCAGCAAAGTGGCAAATGTCACATTACTTCAAGAAATGTGACCCCCAAGGCCACTTGACTTCGTCTCGACATAACTCCTGCGAGAAACATTTCTATGCCGAACCTCGTACAATATAATCTGTGCCGCAAACACGTGACCGTGAAAGGCAACTTTGCTTATGCTACTCAGCTGTCCAAGGTTTCGTTGAGCATGTAGGAGGCGTCCCCACTCTTCCAACGGGAACTAGGGGGGTACGTTAACGTTAATTCTATTCGAATCCAATTATATCCGCGCATGCCAAGTATAGCAAGACGGGTAAAACCACCGTACCGGAAATTATCCAAGGCTATGCTGGTAGTGTGGGTGAGGTGAGATGGGGATGATAAATTGATCAAAGGGTTTACAGTGTCGTCGTGGGGTCCAAGAAGCTGACGCAGCATAGCCATGAGGCGCACCTAACTGAAGACCCGTACCACCAACTGAATCTGGCGACCGAGAATTCATAACAGAGTCGTACAAATTGGCCAGGAAGAGATCTTATGTGATATTCTCAAAGCTGCCCAGGTGTATTCGTATATATGTGGCTGGGACTTGTGAAGTGTGGCGCAGAACACCGCAGTCAATGCGAAAGCGGCAAAGTATTACGGACTGGCTGGATGTGCAGCCAGACTGTCTGTCCCAAGCAAGCGGTCCGATTGAGGAGCGATACTTGATTGATGTAAACCCGTGGATAGGTACTGCCATTCAGAACTTCGAGACCGAGGAAATCAATTTCCTGCTCTGATCTCCTCCAATAAGCCATAGTGCCAAGGTATGCTACACGTAGATTGAGGCCTGGATAGTAGATGCACTCGTGAAGATGGTTACAGGGACTCTAGATTCAACGGGGTAAGAGATAAGGTCATTGTCGTCCTCTGCTACGAGCTCTTTAGGATAGCCTCGACATCGCTCTGAATGTGCCCGCAATTTGATGACGTCCTGCCGAGTCAATCTACTCCTATTTAATCTAGTCATGCATGTGAAGTCTTCACATGACGAGGTGTCCTCGCAATCATGAGAAGGGCTGTGCGGTTGAAACTGAGAGAGAAGGGTGGTCACAATCATGAAGGACAATTCCAAAACTTGACCCTAGAAAACCACAGCGTTGCATACAGCATACAAGTGCTGCCAACTTCTTCCTCGCGTCCTTGAAGAATCAAAGTGCGCAATGAAAAATAGCTTCTCAGACATCCGTCAGCACCTACCCAGATCCCACGGCCGAAGCACGAGAGAAAAGGGCCGAGATCATCGCCACTTTCTATACAATCACCAGCAAGCTGGGACCGCCATCTTTGCAGACAGTTCGAAAGTAATGGCCTCACTCTTAGGCGCCGAGGAAAGGCTCATCGTCGAAGTTGGAGTTCTGTGGCTTTTTTGAGAAGCTCAGAGAAGGACGTTTACTTTAGAAATGATTCTATGACTGTTGAGGTGTTAGCAAATGAAGCATGCGGTTGCAGCCCTGTGAAGGTGCTGCTGTTGGGGGCTCTGGAGTGCTCACAGTATTGTCGTGATTTCTTTCTTTCAGTTTTGCAACGGGGAGTCCGTTTATATAGACGTGGGAGGAACTCCCGCACGGGCCGTGGTGCTTAGCCCAAACCAGCTTAACCCGAGAAAAATTTGCTGGTTTGCACGTCCGCAGTACTGCCGAGAAGGAGATCCTGTTCAAACAGCACAAACTTCTGAAAATCGCCTGTGCGTTTGAGTGCAAACAGTGCAAATGTTCGAGAGGCTTTAGCTTTGTCATCAATGTCATCGAGGCTGCAGTTGCACTCAATAGTAGGCTGGCTGCCACCTAGAAGCATCCCGCACTGTTGCAGTTGCACTTAACACCATACAGGGGAAATGGGACACTATTTCCAAAGTTTTCGTGAATTTCCATTGGGGGTTTGTTCTTCAGCTCATACACTTTTAATGATCAAAACAACAGCAGAGATTCATCCACAGATCACGCCTCATGTCAGCGACAAGTTTGGGGAACTTCATGTTTGCTCTTCAGCAACCTCGAGTAAAATTTACCTGCTCAGCAGCCTTCTCAACTCCAGCCATGAACTCAATAGCAGAACCAACAATCGTCTTCACAATTTCAACCTCCTCCACGGTCCTAGGTGTATATACCATCAGGTACTCATGCGGTACCAAAGATCCAGCCAGAGTCATCCTCTCACCCCACCTCTTGGAGATCACCTCTTTGCAGTCAGCTGGACTCAATGACATATGTAACGAGTAATCGCCACTTCCAGTGCCAGCATGAACATGAGCAATCTCTCTTTTCGTGCTTTTCGCAATGCTGTGTGGAGTGGTAACATTGTCTGCGATCAAAAACGCATCGCCCGACTTTTCTAAGACGGAAGTCCTGATAACGGTGTACGACGAGTATTTGGCAGCAAGATCTTTCATCGCTTGAGCGAGTAGCTGAAGAACATCAGGGAAGTATCCGCCGTTGTATCAAGGAACTTACATGGTGCATGTCATCCCCAGTTAGCTGTGTAATTTGCCGGTGAGGAGCCATCCATTTTGACATCTCCGGCCGCGAGCCTTCCCTCTCTGGTAGCTCTCCAGGTAAGAAACTTGTTCCAACTTCGTGTCCACATTTTGCGCTCTCTTTTGGGTCGTCATAAGGGAGAAGAGTAAATGGATCAGAGCGTAAGGGCCCGAGACAGAGTTGAGTGACATAGCCGACGATGTTTTGAGGTAGCGCTGTGTCTGCTACTTTAAGCCATTCTTGGTAGTTCTCAAGATATCCCATGGCAGTATAATTGTTTGAGATTCAGATTTGTGTTGTGGATAAAGAACTTGTCGCCTCACAAACGACGCTGTACAACAAGCAGAGTAAATTAGAATTGCATAGAATCAAATGAGAGGTAAATAATTATCTTGAGAAATACATTGGCAGCTGACATACCCGTAACCAGTTCTGTTCCTGAATCAAGCTCAGATGGATGGGTACAGTGAATCGCAACTCTCAGCTCGTAGAGCTCAGCCCCTTGGCTGCAACATCGTGGCGTCGTTTCGCCATATTACGTTTCCCATCGTTACGGAATCACTTCCGTCTCCTTCATATGTAACTCTTTCGTTTCCTCTGCCTAGTAGGTGATTCCCTCAATTACTCAAACCTCGGCCCCAAGTCGACAATCGTGGATAATGTGAATAGTGGCAATCGTACGATATTGTTTCACAGCGTCTCTGGCAACTCACTCGGTCACTCTAGGCCTCTCGGTGAGATATCTACCCAGTGGCCATTTTCCGTGCCCTTCAGAATCCAACCCGACTACTAAATCGTCTCCTTCTCCTCCTCACGCCCATCAACATGCCTAACTTAATTCACAAGCTAGCTGGTGGAGGAACTTCGAGCCTTTAGGACTGGGAATCAAAGTCTTTAGATCCTACTACTGGAAGTCCCGTCTAGACCACGGATTTGACGGGGAAGCTGGATGTATACCTTGATAAATTCCTGACTATCGTGGATTTTGAGAAGGTTAGAAATCTTGAATCATTCTTTCATGTATTCTTCATTTCGGAGACGAAGAGATGGTGCAAAGACGTGACGTGATGTAAGTGAGGCGAGATCAATACATATAATATAGTACAGGGCAGGGCAGGTTTCACTGCATAGAAATTTCAAACAAAAAACTTGACTTGATGTTTACATGTACCAGACAAATATATGCTAAGTCCCTTATTGAACTGCACGCATGCTCAACAGCCAATTGAAAAGCAACAATTAAGCACACTGTCATCCACCATCTCACACGTGATTTGAGTCATTCCAACGAGCCGTTGCGCCCTGGAGGGATGGCCGATTGCGGGATGGAAATTTCCGAAGGATTAATACGCATCTCCCTTCCTACTTCCCACCTGTGCCATAAATCACACAATTGATCTGTCACAAACTAGATCATCATGTCCAATGCAACTACTCCTTCCGGCTTGGCTATGCCAGTCACGACGCCGGTCCCTGTTACTGAAGAGCACAAAGACACAACACACACACCGTCTCAAAGGTACTTGTCAACAAGAGGAGGATCCTACGGAGTACTACAACCCATTGAAGCTATGGCAGAGAGTATACGCTGACAGTTCATAGCTCTCATTCGAGGAGGTCGTACTGAAAGGTCTCGCATCTGATGGTGGACTATTTATCCCCGAAGAAATCCCCGCAGTACCCCGCGATTGGGAATCGAAATGGAAAAGTCTCTCCTTCTCGGAACTTGCATACGAAATTCTCTCCCTATATATCTCGCCCTCCGAAATACCTCCTGCAGATCTGAAAGAAGTGATCAATCGAAGTTATTCTACCTTCCGCGCCCCGGAAACCACCCCACTTGTCACATTGGACGAGACGAACAACCTGCATCTACTAGAGCTTTTCCACGGACCTACATTTGCTTTCAAGGATGTCGCATTGCAATTACTTGGAAACCTATTCGAGTACTTCTTGATTAGACGAAATGAGGGCAAGACTGGCAAGGATAGGCATCACTTGACAGTTGTAGGAGCAACTAGTGGTGACACTGGATCTGCTGCTATTTATGGTCTAAGAGGGAAGAAGGACGTCTCGGTTTTCATTCTACATCCCAAGGGAAGAGTTAGCCCCATACAAGAGGCACAAATGACCACAGTTTTGGATGCCAATGTTCATAACCTAGCCGTTGAAGGAACTTTTGATGACTGCCAAGTGAGTACACTTGTTTTATACGGGTACAGTTCTAACAATTTCTAGGATACTGTTAAGGCCCTTTTTGCAGATCCTCAAATCAACAAAAACCTGAACCTCGGTGCCGTCAATTCTATAAACTGGGCACGGATCCTCGCCCAAACCACCTACTACTTCTACTCATACTTCGCGCTCACCAAATCTCCAGCGTATAAGTCAGGACAGAAGGTTCGCTTCGTCGTACCTACAGGGAACTTTGGTGATATTCTTGCTGGATACTTCGCTAAGAGAATGGGCCTCCCTGTCGAGAAGCTTGTCGTAGCTACAAATGAGAACGACATTCTTGATCGTTTCTGGAAGACTGGACATTATGAGAAGAAGGCTGTGCACGGACTTGCTGCTGAGGGTGGAATCGCTGCAGATGGAGCCAAGGCCCACGAGGATGGTGTCAAAGAGACTCTCAGCCCAGCAATGGACATTCTGGTTTCAAGTAACTTCGAGCGCTTGCTATGGTTCTTAGCATACGAATTTGCTTCCGGTGTAGGTATGGACGATGAATGGACCAAGAAGCAAGCAGGCCAAGAAGTTGAGGCTTGGTTGAAAGAGCTCAAATCCAAGGGAGGCTTTGGCGTGCATGATGAGGTTTTGGCATCTGCAAAGAGGGACTTTGAGAGTGAGCGTGTTAGCGATGAGCAGACGCTGAAGACTATCAAGGACTTCTACGCATCTCCTACAACAAATGGCGCTGATGGCATCTCTGGAAAAGAAAGCTATATCCTGGACCCGCACTCGGCAATTGGAGTCGCTGCTGCGCTACGATCCATTCAACGAGCCCATCCTTCGGAAACGCATCATATCTCTCTATCGACAGCACATCCTGCCAAATTTGCGAATGCTGTAGATGTAGCATTAAAGGGAGAGCAAGGCTTCAGCTTCGAGAAAGTTCTCCCCGCGGAGTTTGTTGGCTTGGAGCAAAAGGAGAGGAGAGTCAGAGTGGTTCCCAGGGGAGCGGGATGGGAAGGCGTGAGAGCGATTGTAGAGGAAGAGGTCGAGGCAGAACTGAAAGAGAGGTAGATGAGTTTGATGGTTTGGTGACACAATATTCACATACCTCCTGCTTTTTGGCTATACTAAGGCGTCTATGGCTCGTAACATTCTCCTTCAAAAAAAAATCGGGATATACTTTTAGCTTCCAAGTCCGAAATGACGGGCTCTAGATATTTTTGATGAATTCAAAAGCGGCTCTTCAGGTCAAGGTGTTACTGATGTTAGTTTAATCGGTCACTGAGTCTGATCCCACGAAATTTATGCTTGCATGAAATGTGCCATCATCCAGGGGCCCCATTTGAACTCCGAGTTTGAGAGCAAAACCAGATACGTGTTTAAAGGAAGATGTGGGAAATCCAGGACTTCTTAGTAGAAGTAACCATCGTACAGTCAAAGGTAAAGTCTACTTAGTCTCTGGTGGCCGAGCCGACATCGCCTGGCAAAAGAAAATTATTAAAAAAAAAACCTGATCAAGCACCTATGCTACCGTATTAGACTTCTTGATCTAGTGGGATTCGAACTTGGTACAACTCCAAACCAGGTTCTTGCTCTTGTAGACGGCGGTGTTCCTACTCACTAACAAAGTGCGGAGGGAGATATCCAAGTACCTGCTGAACGAAATGAAAGAAAACGCAAGATCCGGTATCAAATGCAGTTTGCCCGGCATGGTTATCTCACTCAAGTATCATCCACTTTGGGCGTTTACGCTGCAGAAATTCTTCTACGAAAGGGCTGAACGGTAGTGGCTGTTGTAATCATAGCAACACCTTGTAGGGGAGTTCTATCATCATGTTTAAATCTTACGGTCACCACTGGGATAGCTTTTTGGCCCTAAATTATGGTCAACATGACCAAAGGTAAGGGTGTTGCGACTGCTGCCCAAACAGCTCTAGCAAGGAGCAGAGAAGTATTCGTATTGTCATGAATACTTGTTTGGAAACATATAAGTGAGAAGCTTAAAAGCGAAAAAATCTATAGTTATTCTTGAAAGCAACTGAATGGACAAGGGATGGAATCAAAGATCCCCGAGTGATATGCGTGATATTCGTGATCGTCATCTATCTATCTCTAGCCAAAACGCCATGCACGAAATGCTCTCAAACATTGACGGTTCTAATTACGCTTCTTCCAAACCCCACAAGCCTGCCCTGTTCTCTCTTCTCTCTAACCTGATCCAGACCAGTATAAATCATGATATCTCACAAGAAAATTGTTAACATCCCTCTGCAAACTCATAGGACATGCCATGCTTATTCCAGGATCTCCATTCAAATCAAGGGCCATCATGTCGTCAAGTTTGTCTTTCCACCATTCGTAAAACGACGAACTTACTCAGTAATACCTCTGCACCTTCCCGGCAGTTTCTCTGTACAACCTAGAGATCTCACCGACAATCAAAGCCGTGTCACTCTCAGCCGTTGGCAACCGATGCCCAATGTCAAACTCAATCTTCTTCGCCGTCTTCTTATCGAAGGAATCCGCCCACAGCGCCGTGCTCTCCTCTCTCCACGGATCCTGCAAGCCGACAACATGCACGCTAGGAATTCTGATCAACTCACCCTTCTCCTCCGCACTCAACATACTCGTCAGCGGCGGACTCGTCCCATTCAAAAAGACCGCAAACTTCAACAGACCCAGCCGCTTCAGATCAGCCGTCTTGCTGGCCTGGATCTGCTGCTCCAAACAGATGCCTGCCGCCAGTTTCGCACCTTGCGAGAATCCGATGACGCCCACAAAGTTCTTATCGCGTCTCGACAGCATGTCGGCGATGAGCTTCCTGGTCTCGTCGGGCATGTCATCGGACCCGAGCTTGGTCCAACGGTAAAAGGGGCCGCAGCCTTCGAACACGGGCATGACGCCTGGTCCGGGCGGCGCCTCGAACGGTGCATCTAAGAAGACGAATTCGAAGGAGTTAGATAGGACTCTTTGTAGACGGATGGTTTGAACATTGAAGATGGTGGAATTTGTGCCGCCGCCGTGGAGGCAGAGGAGAGCGGGTTTGACACCTGCGCCGCTGGGAGAGGAGGAGGATAGCGCTCCGGATTGAAAAGCCATTGAATTGAGGCACGGGGTCCGAGGCGTTTGCGTGTTGGGAGTTGGTCCTGTGAGTCGGATTTGCATGATGAAAGGATAAGAGAAGGTCGGGCTGTTGTGCCTGTGAGATGCGAGTTCGGCGTCGGGTCTTTTACGGATAAGCGAGAAGTACAATGAAATTCACGTGGATGAGATGTTCGGGAGAAAGGAGGATGGGTTGCTAGAATTTCGGATATTGATGGGGCTTTATTCAGTTCTTGAAAATGAGCATAAATATTAAAAGTGTCCGAAGACTAGAGATTGGAAATATAGAGGATGTTGTGACCGAGTCTTGGTCGGTGGGTTTTGGATGGTACCGAAACAAGAGACAAATACATCGTAGTGTGAATACGACGAGCTTGAATAATTTTGAAGAAAGGTGGAGAAGGGAGAAAGGATCTGTCTTGTATTTACTGGAAGACACGGGTGTTCAATTTAGTTTTTTTGGGATGAAATGTAATCCCGGCTCTACCAAATATCACTAAGTGTTTATTAATAGTACTGATGAGTTCGCACTACAAGAGCGTTGACTATCCATATCGCCTCCTTTCCAGCATTAGAACCTGAAGAGACCATGTCCGAACCCATTTAAGCTACTATGTAGGAATAAAGTAAAGAGCATGTCCGAACAATTCGGTGTCGGAGCTATAGCAATAATATCATTCATCAGCTCAGCTCAGATGAGATTGAAATGAATGTCCTCGAAAAATGATACTGTACCAGTATACTCACACGTGTCATTGATATCCTATAGCGGTCGAGTTACTTCCAAGCAGTATGCTTTAAATATCGAATTTATAAGTGTCGGGGGTAGGCTCCAGTTCCGGAGCCAAGCTTGAGTATTTCTCAGCAGTAAGGTGAGGATTGAATGTATTATCACGTAGAATAAGACCCAAGTATTTTGCACCGGGCCTATGCTTTGCAGAGTGTTGATACTATTGAGGTTCATCGACAGACAATAGGTATAAAGATAAAGTTTTTCTTGTCAGCTTC
The DNA here is from genome assembly GCA_003988805.1 of Ploettnerulaceae sp. D365. Taxonomy (NCBI): domain Eukaryota; kingdom Fungi; phylum Ascomycota; class Leotiomycetes; order Helotiales; family Ploettnerulaceae; species Ploettnerulaceae sp. D365. The sequence continues at coordinate 103,766 of QYAL01000088.1, read as the reverse complement.
CTGCCTGAATCAGATTTAGAAATATACATTGCCCTTAGGTATGTGGTTGGTATGAAGAAAGGTGTGTGAAAATTACAGAAGTTGTTTCCACGCAGATACCCTGCCAATACTTCCAAGTCTACCAACAAGTTATGATGGATGAAATATACTTCCCGTGTCCGACTTTAACTTTCTTATAACACTCGCAGCATGTGATGTTACAAGTCCATATCGATCACGACGATACCGATCATCACACTCTCATCTCCAGCAGAGGTCAAGATTCCGACGCTTTTCTCTCCCAAGAAGACCCAAGAGCTATACGGGACGGCGATTGAAGACACAAGAAATGAAAGATGTGGAATGAAGGTAGAAGTGGATCGAGGTGCAAGACAATAACGAGAAAGCCGTCTGTTACTATTCAACACATGCATTCAACTTGAGATGTGCGGAGAAACAAGACGCAAAGAACCGACATTGAACTATCAAATAAGTTTCGAAACATGTACCACAAGCTGAACGTTAAGCCGACCGATGAGATGAAGACTGAGGAATTGGTCTACTTTGGAAGAGAGTTAACTGAGTAATTGATAAAACTCCCATCAATCGGTCTACCGGTCTACAGTATTTGAGACAGGATCATGATGCCAAGAAAGGCGCCCTCTACTGCACCCCGCGCCCAGCAAAATGTGATGACCAGGGCGAGAAATCATCTCTTGTTGACGATACACATCGGAGAATAAGGAGGCAAATCTGTGGCGAGAAGAGACATACATTGTACGGATAGAGTACCTCCTGTACCACATCGTAGAAAAATAGCAACATCTACGAATCGCCATTTTTTTGGATCTCCTCAAGCCAATCCAATCCAATCCAATTCAATCTTCACACCCATTTTGATCGACACATCGTACCTGCATGCTACTGTAGTGTCCCTGGATCCGGATTCACATCAGGGTTCTACTCCATCAATCAGCATTTCCAGGCCTTTTAATTCGCTAACAACGTGCACAGAAGCAGGGAAATACAAGCCCCTTCGGTGGCGTCAGGGCGTCGGCGTCCCTTCAATTCAACGCGATGGTCATGTATTTAATTTGGCGGTGCTGACAAGCTAAGCAGACGAGGGATGTTTGTTGTTAAAGGATATGCACAGTGACGTCGAACCTGACAAGCTTCAAACGAGGAGGCTTGAACTGCCTTGGAACATAAAGGGCCTCGAACATAATAAGTACAGTAATTTAGCTGTATTAACTGCATCTCCCCCTCTCCCTCACCTCTTTCTTCACCATCTTCTGTTTTTACCAGATTTTGCGGATTCGATATTTGGGGTTGGCAGACATTGCTTTCTTTAATTTCCATATAGAGTTACAGTAGCCTCGCATAATCACCTTCGCCTAGACAACTTTCTTCAGTGGAGCATACTGTACTCGCAGTTTGTCGCCAATATGCTGAGCTCCCTTCAAATTGGGCTCCTTGTGCTTCCTTGTGTAGCACTTGCAGCCCCCGCACCAGCTCCCGTCGCAGCGGTCGCAGCACCTCATCCTATGGTTACAGCCCGAGCATCATTAACCGATCGAACACCTACCAGAGTCCAAGAAAGAGATCTGCTCGATTCAATTAAGGGTGCAGAAAGCTATCTCACCAGTCTTCTGGGAACCTACCCATCATACGTCGCATCTGGAGTAGCCCAATTCTTCCAAGATTTGCCAACCGGTACTGCTGTACAAAGCAGTTTGGGGATTAGTGATAGCGACTTGGATGCTGTTCCTACACAAGTCCTAAATATCCCGTAAGCTATCAGCAATTATCCGGTGTAAAAATCAAAACTAATCCATCTCGCAGCTCGTATGCCAACTGGACCGAGCAAGGATGGAACCTACGATTCCGAGGAAATGTGTTCAAACAACCCAACATATCTGAATCAAAGCTCAATGATCTAGCCAATGTCTTCCTTGTTGGCACAGAAATCGAGTCCTTACCTGCCGCGCAACAAACACTAGCCCGAAACTTGACAGCGGAGATCTTCATTGTCCAGCAAGGCGGCAGAAATGTTTCTTTCAATATCGAACCCGCTTCCATTCAGGGTACTAATGCGACAGGCGGAGGAGGATCTCAAAATATTACCCTCTTAGGCCAGACAACGGACCAAGGCGATTTTGACCAATTCCTGCCAATAGCAAACATCTCTGGTTCAGGGGGGTTCCTCGAGCCTGGAAACGACACGACGAACATCCAACGGCTTAACATATATGCCACTGGTACAGACACCGGAAATGCAACCTCCTACCTTGTCCCAACAGTTGGTTTGACAGTCATCTCAGATATTGACGACATTCTTCGTATCACTAAGATCTATGAACCAGCTGAAGGTCTGCTGAACTCCTTCGCCCGAGCCTATGTACCATGGATGAACATGCCCGAGATCTACGCCAATTGGAGCCAAAGTATTCCAGATTTCCATTTCCACTATCTCACGACGACTCCCGAGCAGGTAACACGCAACTACATGGATTTCATCTACAAAACCTACCCTGGGGGCTCCTTCGATACCCGTCCGTTGAACTTCTCCGACGTTTCCGCCACACTCTCCATCCGGAAGTATCTCCTCGATAAAGTCTTCCAAACCTACCCAAACCGCAAATTCATCCTGGTAGCAGATACATCCAACAGCGATGTGATGTCAGATTACCCGCAACTCGTAACCGACTATCCGGGTCAAGTCCAGTGCATCTTCCTGCGCAACACATCATCCACGGACTCGGGCGATAAATTTCCCTACGATACCTCTGGATTCAAAGACGTGGCGAATAGCACGTATATGTTCTTCAACGTGCCGGATGATTTGAAGGGGCTGGACATTGTCAATGGACAGTGTGTGAATACGACGGTCAAGCAGACTGTGACGTTCAGCTATCAGGGACTGCCATTTGGGCTGAGCAAGAGTGCCGCGGGGATAGTTAGTGTTGGGTGGAATAGCATTACGGTGGTGGGCTTTATTATGGTCTTTGGGACGGTGTTTGGGTTCTTATGAGGGAAGAATATGTCTATTTAATCGGGTACATGGCGTTGGGGCATTGGATATCGGCGATTTAGGAAATATTAAATGAATAGTGTTGATGCGGGCAGGATCTGCTGATCTAGTATAAACTCTACCGAGGTGCATACCCCAGATACCTAACTCATAAAAAGTGTCCAGTAGGCTATTATTGCTGAACACATCCTAGTGCTTGCAAAGTATGCCCGTCAGTGGGTCTGGTCTGTATTCCTCTCCCTATTATTACATTGGGATATTAAGCGCAGTGAATGCTGCTGAATCCTCAATCTCTAATTCTATGCAACAATAAGGATGTTTATCAATATTTCGAATAGTGAACACAGAAATCAACCATGATTACGGCATATGGTTCGAAACTTCGAGCTGTAGACTAAATGTATTTAATTCAGTAAACAGAAGGCTTAATACTTCACAGTTTCAGATGATCGAGATATCCTTTGACCTATCCAGTGGGGTACAATATGCAACAATGTACATTTCAAGTAGGATTTAGACAAATATTTAGTTTATGATAGCATAAAAGGAGCCTCGGAAAGCTATCACTGCCCATACACAAAGAGGCTTACTCGTTCTATTTCACCATTCTCTCTTGTCCCATTTAGTCTTTCCATCAGTTGTCATCACAGCGCTCCTTCCCCGCATCGCAAATCGTAGGAGAGCCTACGACAAATGTTAGCACCCAATCAACGCCAAATGTATGGAGGTCGACTTATCTCCCAAAAGGAGGGGCTGCCTCGTGCCTGTATTACCAGACTTGAGACAGCCCAGGACTACCCACCACCAGGTCTGTCCGATAGGCCTGTCAAAAAAGTACGTCCACGCCTAAGAATGCCCACAACCCACCACAGCAACACCGAAGAGGTACATTACAGACCAAGGAGTCGGGCAAGCCACTCCGCGCTCCCCAGAACAGACAAGCACTAAGCTTTGACACCAACTCGAGATGGGTCCCGCCCTGGACGCTGAGTGATAGCATTTCCCCCTAGATGAAGTGAACCAAGTCTGTAGATGCAGTATGAGCCAGAGAGGACACTCCTACCACAGCATCTAGCGTCTCGCACTCCTTAACCCACATCACCTAAACCAGCTCCCAAATCCCTTCAAAATGATTGAGCCGACATGTTAGCTTCAGCTTGAATGGAAACCAGCAGTGGGCTAGAGACGCGAAATACCAGGTTAACGATGCTCAGGTACCTCAACGCAAGCAACGAAACTTCTCTCTGTTTGAATAGCAGTACCCTCTGAGATTGGTTTTATGTTTCCTCTGCCTCATAATGAAGCAGGGCAAAAGCGGACAAAAGACATCAACAAAAGCCGCTGTCATCTCAACCGTTACCATCTACGGGATGGAACGGCGAGGAAGTTGTGTTTTACATCAAAAGATGAAAAACGATGTATCGGCGTCTTCCATCACCCTAGGACCGAGCCTATGAGAGAAAGTTGATGTGGCTGGTTGGGATCACACAGAAGTGACAAAGCCTGTGGCTGGTACCGCGGCAATGGTCTCGTGAGCTGACCACACGTTCGACGTGAGTTTTTAGTTGAGGAAAGGGTGGATGCAATTTCCTCGAAGCGGAGCTTCGAGGAGAGAAAGGGTACGGGACGTCTTCTCCGAAAGAACCGCACGAGCCCATCTCTGTAGATATAGTGAGAGGTGCACTCAATTAAAAGCACATGACGTTTGGAGCAAAGCCAATATGTCGAACTTCGCAGTACCGAAGCACATTGAAGGACCATCTCATGCAATATGTTTCTGTTTGAAGGCGTCGAAATCTCGCGGCACTTGCAGAGCAAGTGGTTCAGGCGAGTGAGATCAACGCCGTTTCACGACCGTGAGGAGGTGGAAACATATTCAAACAAGAGACAATCTGTTCGTAGACTATCCATAAGAATATCGTGCTCGATCATGCGTTCCAAAGAGGCCCAGCCACCCCATCGTCGGAGTTTGTAGAGAACGTGTTGATCGGTTCAAACAGTTTGATGAAGATCCCAAAGACCACTTCTCGGGGAAGAGCCTGTACCCCCCCAGACTGCATCTCCTCTCTATGCCAACCATATTCGCATCGACGAAGACAATCCAAAATAACCAGAGTATAACGCCCAGCCGATAACCCTGACGAGCTCCCCCACGTGGAGGTATCACCAGAATGGCTCATAGGAAAATCAGTTTTGTGTCTCGCGACATCTGGACTATCCCTCCAACCTTTTGAACCTCAAGCCTTGATCAAACTGTTTCGCCTTTCGGCGTCACAACCGTCACTTAGCCGGCGAGGGTCTAATCAGAAGGAGGAACAACTATGACCACAAAGCTAGAACCAACAATTACGTAGGGTTAAGTTCTGATCCTTGTCCTTCCTTTCGGAAAGTAGAATCGGAGTACTGTTGGGAGGGAGGAGTGCTTGGTTTGTAGGTGCTCGAGAAGCGAGAGAAGTTTCGTGGCCGCGTTTGGTAGTGAGGCATCTGGTGACATCAGAAAGGGGTTTGTCGCGTTTTTAGTGCTGCAGTTGGTTTCGAAGCTACAGCTGGTCGAGAACAATCGAGTTGGGATTCGGAGGAGGATTAGATGACGGGGCTGCAGAGCATTGCAATCAGCATTCGAGAGGGAGTGACTGACATGAATGTTGAGCGAGGTGGTTGAGGACGCGAATCAAAATAAATGGGCGCGGAACAAGCGCCAAGACCACAGGGATTCGCCAGATCCCGTGCTTATCCTTTTTGCCATGGGTGACCAGAGGCTGCTCTCAAACTGTCAGCTTTTCTGTACATTTAATCTTCAACATCTTTGCTACACCGTTAGCTGCCTGCATAATCCGGTCGTCTAGAATCCTTGTAATTGATTTTTCTAATAGAGAACAAACCTGCGTTCCGGGGAAACCATGCAGGCGTCTTTCAGCAGTCTCGGATGGTAGATGCTCCTACACAATATAGAACTTCTTTGCCTGATATTTACTATTATCTCGGCTATTACTCTGGAACTTTGGCTTCAGATCCTGTGACTGGGTTCTCAGATCACTCAGCAAACATTATGACAGAAAATAACCTGGGCAGGACACCCGAACAGCCACTAGTTGATAGGATTCTGCAATGTGGGAAGTTAGCTTTCGATCCAGAAGAGTCGGAGCGTTCCAGCAAGGCGAATCTACAGCAATTCAATATCCTTCTTGAAAAGTAGGTAAAGGAATCTTTTATCTGGACCTACGCCTTAACCTTTCTTAGCTCAAGTACACTATCGCTCATACCAGTCTTGACCCTCCTCATACAGCCCGGTCGAGTACCGTCATGGCTACGTACACCACTCATCTCAGCTCTCGCGAATTTACCCTTGCGATCTCGTGGGGTCCAGCATACTATCGAATTTGTACTTTCTGTCCATCCAAGCACTTCAAGCAGTGATGCTTCGGCTAGCACAGGACGGGGTGCAAGTATCTCTCATGAAGCACTCAATGCTGCATCGAAACTCCTGTCATCGCCTCCAGCTGGTATGTCGGCCGAGGACTGGTTCGATGGTGTTGCCCCACAGCTACTATCTTTATTAGACGGCAACGGAGAGCCGGAGATGGACAAAGCAGCTGCATTTGTCATTGGATTTGGTATCCTAGGTCGAAAGCAATACGGAGCACCTGGTATGTTCCTTTCCGTTCGCTGATAAATTGAGTTCTGACTACAGCAGGTACGCCCGGATGGAATGCTTTTGTTGAGCCTATATTAGGTGCTCTCGATCCCACCATCATCCAAAGACGAGGTAGCAAGAGCAAGGCTGTGTATGAGTCTATAGAGACTCTAGGATCGCACAGAGTCCTAGTGTCTTCTAATGAGGTCGCCAATGGCATCCATAGGTTATCCATATTGCTTGCTTCTCATCCACACCCATCGCTGTCGAAACGACTTCTACGACCAATTCTCCTCCCTTTGTGGTCACTTTCATGTTGGTCGCAAGGTAGCGAGTATATTGAGAGCAAGTTCCGTGAGCCGGCAACAACACTGTTGAGAACCTTGCTTCAACTCTCACCTGCGTCGAACGAAGCAGCAATTCAACCTGGCCTTCCTTCTACGCTTAACCTTCTGTTATCGATAATGGGAAATCTAATGTTCAAAGGTCGATCAGATACAAACAAGGTAGGTTGGCTCTACAGCGTAGCCAATGACGGTGGTATTGAAATCGAGGCTGTGCAAGATTCAATGGATGGCTTAAGCAGCAACCAACTAAATCTTGCAAACATTGATGCTGTCACCGGTTCGTTCATCTCTTTACTACAAGGTTCGCCAGATTTAAGCACAGAAATCTCAAAACTATTCATTATTTTATGCAAGAAATGGCTCGTGAATAGCGCCAAATCCAGCAAGCCAGCAATCATCACTCAGCTCGGGCAGAGGGGCAGCGAAGACCTCGACATCGAAAACAACCTCATCGAAGCTAAGGTCATGCAGCAGATGATGACTTCACTTCCAGAGAAGCTGATTGACGATTCGTATCAAGTACTAGATCTTGTCAACGAAGTTCTGGTTGACTCCCTTCAAAGCGGTGACAACGGTAAAGGCAATGAGGACACAGCTTCAGTAGCACTGAGTCTGCTTAATATTGTCCTTACATTACCTAGCTTTCTAATCACTCCGGAAATCAGACCTCGTCTTGCATCGATCGAGGCTGCTTTGCGTAGAGTAAGCCGGAAGCAACTTGAAATATCATCAACTGCGCACAATCTACTTCTGCTATTGAAATTTCGCAGCTCTCTCGATGGATCCGAACCTGTTAGTACGAGAATACCGACGGATGTACACGTTGAGGACAGGAAAAGCTACAATTTAGCAATGTCATATCTGACAGCAACGGATTCCCCACCGCCTGTGCGAGCACAGGGTCTAGAAATCATATCGACTTTAATTCGGGCCAGTAGCCCAATACTGGATATACCAGCTCTATTGGTACTGTTCGCGTCGCTCCTCCAGGATAGCGAGGAATATATATATCTAAGGGTAATAAAATCCTTTATTCAGCTATCTCAAAAGCATCCCAGGTCTGTCATGAAAGATCTTATTGATCGCTATGTCGACCCCCAAGAGGAGAGTGAGCTTGATCAGCGATTACGACTTGGCGAAGCGCTCCTGCAGGTCGTCCAAAACAACCCCCTGGCATTCGATGGGGAGACGTCAAAATCTGTCTGCGAAGGCCTTCTCTTCATCGCGGGCCGTCGAGGCTACCGCCCCAAAACCGAGCAACAGCAAGAAAAGAAAAACAAGCTCAAGCGCAAACAGAATAGCGAAGCAAACGATGCATGGGGCGGTGAGGTCCCTCAACTCGATGAATTTATAGGCGACGAGTCTCAAGATGATCATAATATTTTGTCTCAGATTGTGTCTGGTTGGCAAAGTCAGCGTGGTCAAGAAGATGTCCGGATTCGTGCCTCCGCAGTATCGATTGTTGGCTCTGGGATCGAGGCAAACATAAAAGGCATGGGATCGCGACTAATATCTACTGCCGTTGATCTTAGTATTCATGTCCTCACTCTCGAGCCCGAGCCGGAGAAAGGCATCCTGCGAAGAGCTGCTATCTTACTCATCATGGATTTCGTAATGGCGTTGGATTCCGCTCGATCAGAGAGGAAGCAATTAGGCTTCGGATTCGTGGGTCAGAGTCTGGAAGATGTGCGCAGGATCCTAGAGTACATCGAAGGGACAGATACCGATGGTCTGGTACGCCAACACGCACGAGACGTGGTCGAAAGTCTCTCGAGCTGGCAGATCAAGGCTTTGATCCCATCACAAGAGGAGCAACTCTCCATTCAAGAATTAGCCGGTCTCCGGATCACACCCCGTGGAGTCATTGAAGACTCCGATGGACACATCCGACCCAGAATCGAGGAAATCGAGTAAGGTCCAAATATCCATCGCATCGTACGTATCCTACCAAGGGCGGCCAAGAAAATGGGGAATGTGAGAGTGCGAGATCGCGGGCCGTTTGGATGTAGGTCGGTGACTAGCTTAATTGGTTTTACGGCCGCACTGCTGGTCCAACCACAAAGTTCAACCGTTTTCATAGCGAAGCGGTTCGATAGTGCGGCCGCCTAATAGTTCACTTCGAAGTGCGACAAAGAATCAAGAAGGGTGGAAAGGGCAGAATAGGGATTGGACTTGCTGCCACGAGAGCTCGCCACAAAGGAGATAGTGACGTTGTAGTAGAGAAGTTCAGATCTCTCGGATACCTGACCTTCTGCGAATGGAATTGTGCCTGATAATGGACTGTTGATCTGGATTCCTGGGCCACGTATATTAAGTATATGAAGGCAGACTCTTTTGTTCCCTGAGAGTTGTGATGTTCGAACTAATAATAAATATCGACTTGATGTCTTGATGCCCACTTGGACTCACGATGCCTTCAGGCTCGGCCCCAGATCTCGGCACAGACGGAGAGAAGAGCTATTCCGTCCAGCTCCCCAGCAGGCCTTCACTCCGCTTCAAGTCCAAAACCACATCATCATATAAATCATCATCCTCACCATTGCCACATCCAACATCCATCCAACTTCCACAACCTACGACCGAACCCATCCTCCAACCAAGCCACTTCCACTTTCACGACCCCTTCACATCCCATTCAAAATTACACCTCCCTCTCACCCGCCCCAATCTCTTCCGCGCCCAAACATCCCCCTTCAAACAACCCCGCGCCCACTCCTACCCCCTCCGCAAAAGCTCTCTCCCCAACAAACTCCCCTCCCTATCCCAAAGACCCCGTCTCTACCTACACAGACTCCGATCATCCATCTCATCCATCAGCAAAGTGCTCACTCCCTCTACTACCAGGAAAGAGCAGGAGTGCTGCGGCAGCTTGTCAATACCTGGCAAAGATGAGGAGGGTGGTGAGCGAGATGCAAGCCACGATGTCTGCTCTTTGCATCGGGACTTCCCGCCTGATGTGTCGCGGGATAGGAGCGAGATTGAGTACTTGAGGCGTTTGGAGAGGGAGGCCGTGATGATGATGGCGTCGCATGACCAATTGGCGATAGAGGTCTGAGTTTCAATACTTGAGTTGACTCAGCTTTGTATGTATGGATTTATGTATGTATGGAAATCGGAGTCGGTTCAGGAGTCAAGGTATTTCCGGGAGTAAGAGAGCTATAGGAGCTATGGGTTAGGATGTTTTGGGATGTTTAAAGCAAAGCCTGTGAGGTCAGCTCTAGGTCATTGTTGACAATTCGGCTAGGATGATGAAAAGGAGAAGGAAGTGCAAATGTTGGGCTAATGGTGGTGAGAGACTTATGTATATATAACGCATTCATTCAAGTTTGGAACGTGAATGGACTCAGGAATATATATCGTCTTTACGTACAAATCTGAAATATCATAAGATGTAGTAGGTACATCCAAATAATATTGGAAGCCACGTTACTTAATATTCAAGACGATCCAATATTGCATATGGATAGTTGTAAAAAGATGATTCTACCGACGGGAAAGATGGGCGCTCTGTTGCGGTATACACAAACGGCTTCTCACTGATGGGGCTCAAGGGGTAGGGAATGATAGCCTCGGCATAGAAATATTATTCATCGAACTATGTTTCTGCCGTATGAACAGTGCTAGTAGTCGATTAATCAACTGCAATTCTGCGCGCTCTCGCTTACACTATTAGTGTCCATGAGTGATATGGATACTGGGAATCATACTTCATCGCTTGTTGCCCTGACCCCTTCCGTCATCCAATCGCCTCCCAAAGCCCAATAAAAACGCCTGGAAATGCTACCCCCGGGTCTACGCCATAATTCAATGCGCCAGTACTATGCAAAATCTATCCTGCACACCTACCAACACGCTTTCAAATCGCTTACAATCGATCAACATTCAAGCACCTGAACAAGCATTCAGTGTGATCGGCCTCGATTCTGAATTACATGAAGCGGTAGCCCCCCTCGAGCGTCAACACCACCGGATACGAGTGCAGTCGCAGGTGGACGTATAGCTGTAAATCCCATGTTTGAAAATGGGTTCCTCCTCAACTCATGAGGCGTGCTTGGCGAGCTGAAAGCTCGCTCGGGGCTTGGGGGTGCTGAAATGGCCGTTACGTAGTCAGGCAGAGCTTCACTGTAGCTCATACCTCTTACTGGCGCCCGAACAGCAGTCCGATATGATGGCACTTTGGTCAGATCCCCCATTTCTGCAAAGTCGAGATGCTCGTCCGGTGTTTGCTGGCCGCTTGTCATACCTGGTGGTCTTGAAATATCTTCTTCGCTTGTTCGTCTGCTCAGTGGGTTACTGCTTGGCTCAGAGCCATGCTGCTCAAAGTAACCTGACTCATTTTCCAGCTGCCGTAGTGCTGATGGCGTGTTATGGCCAGATCCATGTAACCTGCGGAGGCTGTTGGTGCGAGAGTTGGCGTTCAGGTCCAAATTTTGTAGCCTGGATGACAGTGCTGCTGGCGGAACCGCGCCACTGTGATTAGCTACTCCATCGAGAGATGCAAGATTCTCATGTGACCCCGCCCTGGATAAGCCGTGAAATGGCGTGTTCATTCCTGATTGCGGTGCCGGCGTCATTATTCCGGTGTTGTTCATATCGGCGTACAACTGGTCGAGAACGTGTTGGCCGTAGAGTGGTGGAGCGTGTTGCACGATATCTGTTGATTGTGTACTCATAGGAGTTTGGTCCACAAGTTGACCATCCTCGTTGAGCGGCATGTTTGGCGAGATAAAGATAGTCACTGGAAGGGTCGCTCGAAGCTATGGGGATCAGTTTGTATATTTTATGTCTGGGCGATGAACATACCTCTGAAACGTGCCCGTCTGGATTGTGCAAGGCAATGTTGAACTTGACTTTATGCCGAATTTTGATTCCATGAACATCCACATCTTGCAAGCACTTCTTCAAAGTCTTCGGCAATGGCATCCTTTCGCTAAGAGTGTAACCATCCTGACCGTCGTCATTCATCAAGTCTTGATAATTGTCGTCCTTCAACTCGTATGTCCAAGTGTCAACATCTCTTTGGCTCTTGTAGTGCCTTTCCGTATGTTGAGTGGCGCCCGGTATCGTGAATTCTTGCGTTTCGATAAGTTGACATTTGATCTGCCCAATTCTGAGTCCTTTGAGCAAAGACGTAAATTTCATCACAACCTCGATTGCTGTTCCGAAGATAATAGCTTTTTGTGGTATGATAATCTGATATTCGATTTTGTTTGGCCATATGTTCTCCACTGTCATGGCATGCGCCAATTCCAGTGCCGAGGGATCTAAAGTTCGAACAATTCGGACCGCTTTATAGGCATGCAAGTCGTATGCCAATTTCCCTCTAGCTACCGTAGCCTTCAACTTGTACGATATGTGACTGTCCTGCAGACCCTCTACGCTTTCTGCCATATTTCCTGGAATAACGAGTTCGAAGGGCCATTCGTAGTTCCCGGACGGAAGGTTTGTACCTCTGGAATTTGATCCTGGTCCTGTACCACCAACAAATGGCTGCCACCTGTGACTAAATATTTCGGAAGTCTTGTCGACCCGACTACTTGAGATTCCGGTTGGTGTGAGTCGAGAGTCATTCCAGCTAATTAAGAGATATTAGCAATGTACGACCACACCCTCTGCGAGAGGCAATTGGGTCCCAACAGCTTGGGAGCTATCATTCAGACTCACCCAACCTTTAGTTGACCAATCATTCGCAGATGTACATCTTCCACCTTCAGAGCGCTGGGGAGACAGAGAACCACTGCACCCTTCAGCATTTGGCTCGACGCTTCGCTTTCGCCACCACGAAGCACAATAATATCATTGTCGAGACTGCGAAGTGTTAGCAGTAACTTTTACAGAGGTCAGTAATTGATCCTACCGAATTTCAAAAAGAGTTGCACTAGTCCTGCCAGTAACGCCGCCAAAGAAGCTAGGCATTTTTAGCAATTATATCATTTAAATATGTTGGTTTTGAGGGGTATAGCAAAGGCTATGGAAGCCAAAAGGATGCCAATATTAGAGAGCGAGAGGAGAGTGGTATATATAGGAAGAAAAGAGAGAAGAAAAGATACGAGTCAAGTGAAAGATGTTGGCGGTAGAGGCTGGAGAGAAAAGCGCCACTGTGGTAGAGAGTTCGGTTCAGCCACTGATGGTTGCTCCCTCAAAGGAAGTGCCTAGTCTGGGTTCATGCGAATAATGGATACAGTGCAGTGCAGTGCAGTCAGTAGTTCCGTACTTAAAGCATCATGCAAGCACAGATCAAGAGCTGCTCTTGCTCATCGCGATATGGCCGCAAATAATGTTGGGTCTTAGACCACAAATAATAATGAGCCCGAACCGGAGACTCAAATACCCACTTTTATACTTTGTATTGAATGATAGGGGACGGGGGCCATACGTACTGCATGTTTTTTTTCCGGCTTCAGAGAATCAAAATAATAATCAAATGGTACCAAATCGCATGTCAGTTCGCCAATGCGCTAGCTTTACTGTACAATACATGTCCATACGCAGGAGGTATGGTGGGGGTCGCCCTTTGCCTCACCTTGGTGGACTGGGACAGAACAAGGTAAAGGCAAGGCAAGGAAGCTAGACGACCTTCGAAGGAACTTTTCCAGAATAATCCCAACAGTGCGGTCGGGTATCACTGCTGATGGGGGGCGGTGATGATGACGATAGCGATGGCGATGGCAAAAGACGTGTTAGTATCCACAACCAAAAGGGGCCAGCGATGGAAGCGAAAACAATGGATGATGTTGCATTGTTAACAACTCTGCTTTTCCCCAGAAAGATTAGAAAGATCAGAGTGAAATGGTGGCAGTACGGCTATTTGTTTGCTGTCTTCCAAGGACATAAGACACCTTGTCTGCACGCCTCACGCTTGACAGAGTCAGCCTATCTGGCCATCAGATCAAAGTGGCATGTTTTGTTCGAAGCTTGCCGCCTCGATGCATCAATGGTCTTTCATCAAGCATCAATCATCCATCAATCATCCATCCCCTTGCAGCACACATTGCAATACAAGAGGGGCCTCAAATATTAAATTTTACCGATATCATTCAGCCCAACCAAACACTGTTCAAGCAAGGCCAGCTTCCAGCTTTCACCAAGCCAGAGCCTAAACAGCTTGTTTCCGAGGTCTGACCGACACTTCACAAGCTTTCCATAGCCATACTTGAATCTTGACTGGCCTGGCTAGTACTTGGCTTCATTTATTGAGCCGTTCACCAAGGCCCAAGACCCGCCAAAAGCCGCCAGTAAGTGGAACATAGCCTTACGAAACCGCCTGATAAGGTAACAGTTATTTTGTGGACCTGAAAAATCCTGTGATAAGAGAACGGGCCTCGTCCTGGAATGTAGGGCGTCGATCGGGGGGCTGAAATAAGGTCCAAGTCCAGACGCCACATCACTTTGACGTCTACTGTAGTAGTACTGTACTGTACGAAGCAGAGATGTACATCTTGGATTTCGGCCCGCTTGGTGGTTTGGTAGTTGGATCCACAGATGACTCAACACAAAGCAGGTAAGGATGAAGATGGTACTTCGTACTGCGGCTGTTCTAATTCTAACATTATTTTGAGTACGATAATACATGGACCAATGATTAAGGGTAGTTAGTCCAGGAACAACGAAACTTGCAATTTTATCTCAAGGAAAAGAAAGGATCTTTCGCCGATTTCTCCCGAGGCATAAAATATTATCCGCTTGAACCCGTCCCAGGCCATCGCCTACTACGTATCATGAGCAAAATTAGCAGAGCATCCCGGACAAGTTGTACAAGGAAGAAAAGTATGGCTTGTAGATCCGGCATCACTAGCACGGCAAAGAGAAGCTTGATGTACGAGAACATGTGAACCTTGATGAAGGCCTTGCATGTGGGACTAGTACGAAGGTGTATTCAATTTTGTGTAGGGAACAACAACGTCGCTGTTCAACATGTGAACTTCCCACTACTGTACGCTTTCGATTTGATTTTGCACATGCTTGCATTAGTTACAAAGTCTTTTCATCGAGGCAAAACTCACTCATCATCGCCAAGCTGGAGACCACTTCCAAGCTGCTAACCCGGTCACATGATTTGAAACAAGAAGAATTTGATAAATTGACCGCATGACCCCTCAAACATCCTCAGGAACACAGCGTATGGTCCCCCCCCCAGAATAATTGTCTAGAGCATTACTTGCCGGTTTGTGTATCAAGTTATACACGTGATATATAAAGTCCGTGCTAATCTTATATTATGCGTTATATGCCTAATCAGGTCTTCTAGATATTTCTTCTTCGTCAAGTATCCTTGTAGCTATTCGTGCTACGAGTGGCCAGCAAAAGCAGCCAAAGTGTCAGATATGAGCTAGACAATTATCTGGGGGGGGACTATATAGTAGGTCTCTATTCTTTCATCATAATAGATGTGGTTTCTGCTTAACCATTGTCTTTTAAAATGGCCCGTTCCAATTTTACTCTTGCTCATTCGCCTCCTTTTTTAGCCGAGGGGTAATTTGGTTCGGCGATGCCCTCGATACAACCTCTAAAAACTATGCAATATCCTCTCCATTACTATGAATGGCCTAAGTCGAAATATACGGAGGTTAAATACACAGGTTTGCTTTTGTTGAAAGCGTATTAACTTATCTCGTTTTCTGAATTATACCAGTTTCCCCACCCACAATCCCCAGAATAATTGACCAGCGTTCGTTTATCTTTAACTTAAAACAGAAGCCGACTTGTTATTTGTCATATCAACTCATACGAAATAGAACTACTAGTTCGGATGGAATTTCTTTTTCTTTCACAGTCAGCGCTATTGGATTTCGCTTCTCTGAACACCTCGGATTGATGGCATTCAGGCGATTATTTCAAGTTCTAAACCAATACATATCAGTCACTTAAGAGTCTTGCTATGGAGCTAGCACTGTAATCAAGAATATCCCTTGAGTCCTGGGTTCGTTTCAATGCTTATATTTCAGCTTCCGCGTTTTAGAGTCTTCATGTCTGACCAAGACCGCCCGTCCATCTGAAATCCGGATTGGGTTCTTTTTTCGCTTTCGAGATTCCAAACAACCATGCCTCAAATAAGCTCTTCACCTCCAGCACCACTGAGGCCACTGATACACAAGGAGTGCTAAACAATGCCCTGGATGATCATGGGATAAGCACTAATGGGCTCTACAACCCCTCTAAAGCTAATGAAAGCTAAACGGAGCGATTATGATGATGGTGATAACTCAGCCGCTCCAGCAGCCTTAAATCCAATTATACCGCAAAACTGGCGGAAGGCCGATGTCCGACGATGATACTTACAATAGTGAGCTTCGCTTTGAGGTAAGGAACAAAGAAATTTCATGGAAAACATACATATTCATGTACTAGACGACGAGGTACATTTCATGGGAATATCCTTGAAGTACAGCTAGCTGTTACTTGCTACTGTGACTGACATAGCGAAGGGGAAAAAAGATTGTGAAATATTGACTGAAGGTAAAAATGTAAACTCTTAGTCAAAGAAGGTTTCGAAAGCGGCTTGAATTGACAAGCTACTAGTACTCAGGGGCTTTCTATACGTAGTTGGATCAACTTTCCTCACCTCCTTGATACGTAGCCGAGAGATGTGAGTAGGTCCGAACCAGATACACAATAGGTTTCGTACAACATTGGCAGGATACAACTTGTGGAGTCTCTCATGTTGACATGTGAAGGATGACATATGAGAAAGAATGAGTGTGAAAGAGCTTATGGACGGCCAAATTCTGTGGAGTAAAAGGACAGGGCTGAAGAGTGAGCAATCCCACTGCGTTGGTAGGACATTGTCACTCCTGTTGAAACATCCTGTGTATGATAGTACTGTACCGAAGACTGTGAACTGATCACGATGAGCTCATCTACTGACGAGTACCTCCGTCACACAGGAAGTTGGCTACTCCCATTCCACTAAATGTATAAATTGTAAATGCAGATATTCATCAACGTGATATGTGTAGGTCTCGATGAGGTCCACTGATTCCACAAAGTGATTACTCCAGTACAGAGGGATCTTAGTGGGGTGCAAAACGTGTTGCACAACATAAAACATCTCAAACGGATTTATTTCGACACATGATAATTCAGAAAGGATGAATGCACTCATCACTGGGCAGATTCAAAGATTATAGGAGTCGTGGGGAGGTGAAAGTCCGCTAGGAGGAAAAGAAATGACCCATGTCAGGCTCAACCCGAGGCTCGGAGCTTGAAGCTGGGGTGGAGTCAGCGCCAGCCTGCTACCAAATGTCGTGCTCTTACAGCTCCTCACCACCTGCAAAATACAAGTATCACCACATTTTGTACATATCTTGTTGGATCAGATGAATTAAACATAGTTTGACGACCGTTCTACGAAACGGTCATTCCACCCGCCACCACAATGGCCACAACTCGCACGCCACTCCTCTCCCACGATCGGGACTCCCTACATTCCTCGAGCTCGAGCTCGACTCCCTCATCTATTACTCGCAAGGAGCAGAGACGCAGGCAGGATATAACACGCTACATTGGCTTTGCCTCAGCTATTACATCGTGCCTCTGCGCTGGGTCCATCACAGCCTATTCTCTGTATGGGCATCTCTTTCAAGAGCGGCTACGGTACACCCAACTACAAGTCAACATCGTAGCCATCGCCGCAGAGCTCGCCCTCTACCTACCTGTTCCTCTCTTCGGCTACCTCTGCGATCGTATCGGGCCCGCTCCATTATCCTTCGCCTCTGGGATACTCTTCGCGCTGGGATATCTGCTCGCGGCGTTTACGTATAAGAGTGGAGCGAAGGATATCTATGGCTACACGGTAGAACGCGGCTGGCCGCTATGGGTCATGGTCACTGCATTCGTGGTCATCGGGTGTGCTACTACGATGATGTATCTGAGTGCGGTGACGACCTGTGCAAAGAACTTTGGGAAGGGGAAACACAAGGGTCTGGCTCTAGCAAGTCCCATTGCTGCATTTGGGCTGAGTGGGATGTGGCAGAGCCAGATTGGGAGTAGGATACTGTGTGAGAAACGACCAGACGGCTCAAGAGGCGATGTGGACGTATTTAAGTTCTTCGTTTTTTTGGCAATCACGCTGCTGGTGGTAGGGCTGCTAGGCACTTTCTTCTTAAAGATCGTAGATGAAGAGGAGCTCATTGATGAAGCTGTTGAAGAGCTGGAGAGAAGCGGAGTGCTGGAAGATAGTGCGTTTTTTAGAGGCGCTGAGATAGGCTACGGCTCCTTTCAGAGCGGCTCTGATGAGGAGGCTGCAGAGAATAGGAGGATCGAGGAGGCCAAGGCGCAACAAGAAGAAGAAGCGAGGAAGAAAACATGGCTGTTGAATGAGGAAACCCGCAGATTTTTGAAGGATCATACTATGTGGTGGCTTGCTGCGGGTTTCTTCTTCGTCTCTGGTACAGTCCCTTCGACTTGTTATATATACTTTGCTCCGAAGCTAATAATATCAGGTCCCGGCGAAGCATTCATAACGAATTTGGGTACCATCATTGGAACTTTATATCCTCCATATCCAGAACCAAATCGGATGCCAACCACGGCAGCTACACATGTCTCAATCGTAGCAGTCACGTCGACAGCAGCACGAATCATCATCGGAACCCTCACGGACCTCCTCGCCCCTCCTTCTACCACCCACCACTATGCATCAGCCAGCAACTCCCTCGCTTCTCTTCCACCTCGCCCTTCTCGTGTCTCAATATCACGTATGCTATTTCTCCTCCTTTCCGCCATTTTCCTCGCTTTTGGCCAAGTCATCCTCGCCTCCGGCCTTATCCAAAATCACGCCGAGCGTTTCTGGATCGTCTCCTCACTAATCGGCTCTGGCTACGGTGCACTCTTCTCTTTGACGCCCCTCATGATTAGCGTTATCTGGGGCGTAGAGAACTTTGGTACTAATTGGGGCATTGTGGCTATGGTGCCAGCGGCCGGCGCAACGTTTTGGGGGGTTGTGTACTCCCGTGTGTATCAAATGGCTGCAAAGGCACGATCATTCGACTTGGGAGAAGAGGAGGTTCTGTGCTATGGGAAACAATGCTACGCACCTACCTTCTGGGCCATGACGGTTAGTGTTTTGATTGGATGTGCATTATGGATTTGGGCGTGGAAGGGACCAGGTGGATGGTCTAAAAGAGGCATTGCGGTTTAGATGGACCGGCATATACAACTTAATATATGGACTATTTGATGTCATTCGATTGTCGCACGCTGCCTTTGCATTCCGTTTCAGGAGGAAATAGACACGATGTCCCAGAGATGCCTGCTAGTGAGGGTGTTAAGATTAAGTACATAGGTCTATATATGTCGGGGCAGTACAATCTGGAGGTTATTTATCGGGTATGCCGAAACAGCCAGCCGGGAGAAGGATACAGAAAGTGCACCTGACTTTGCACTGATACTGTTCAGGTTCATTCTTGAGAAGGGCGATGGTGGAAGACAGGTCTGAGGGGCTTCCTTTCATAGTTGTCCCCGGCGGACTTGGAGGTGTGGTGGTTGGGCTGAGGCAGTTGAAAAGCGGCAATACAAAGATGGTCAAGTTCGTTTTTAGGGCCCGGGTAGACCACTTCAGGGAACAGCTACGAGGCTGATCTATCTTGGACAATGTCAGATTATCATCATCATATCTCGAACAGCATGGATATCGATTGGCATCGGATTTATGCTTGCTCAATATCCACCTCAAGGGAGTTGGTAAATTTGTTATCCGATCGACGGAATGCCGAGGCGAGCATATGTATCTAGACTATGCATATTAGTACTACAATGTAAATATGTAAATAACGATATTAAGGTTTATGCGTCTTGCATTACCAGCCCCTCTCTCAGCCTCGCAACTCAGCCTTGTACCCCCTACGCTAGTATCTTTAAGCGACCACCGCGTATCTCTATTGCCTGGATCCCCCTCTCACATATAATAACAAATACATAGCTGCCAGTACGATCGGACCCATCTACTCTGCTTATCATTTCAATTGAAACTCTACAAGCATAACAATTCCCATCCAATAGCGCACTTCTCTACCTACGCATCATGGCGAACCCCTACGAAGGTCAGTCCAAAACCACCTCAACCCATCCAACCGCTAACAAGTAGCTTCCAGTCGAGCACAACATCACGACGAAATCCCAAAAACGCACCCGCCGCCCCTCCATGTCATCCTTCTTCAACCAGCTATCCCAAATCGAAACGACCTCCCGCGAAGACCCAGCCTGGGCACACAATAACAGCCACGCCACCCCAACCCCAGTGGAGGTCGCAGCCGCAGAGCGCCTTCTGCAAGACCAATATCGCTCCCTGATGTCCACCGCCGCCGATCCCCGTAACGTCGAGTTCCTCGAGACGCTCATCAGCTCGCTGGATCCATTGATCGATCAACCGCCCACCAAGGTAGCTGGTGTACCGCAGAGTTACCTGGATGAATTGGATCGGGTACCGAAGAAGGCGTTGAGCAAGACGGATAGCTGTCCCATTTGCAACGAGTGTTTTCTGGATGATGAGTATCCATTGGTGGTGCAGTTACCGTGTCATCCGACTCATCGCTTTGATATTGAGTGCGTAGGGCCGTGGTTGAGGTTACAGGGGACTTGTCCGCTTGACAGGAAGGAGTTGATGAAGAAGAAAGAGGTGCCAGAGACGGCCGACGATGAAGAAGATGATTATGATGAGATGTTTGCGTAAGGGAAGAGGTGACATATGTGAATGATATCTTGAGCATAGGCGTGGCGTCTGAGCGTTTTTTTTTTTGACAATTCGCGTGTTTTTTTGCCAGCATTCCGAAAAATACCTAGAATATTCCTCAATTCTCAGTGAGCATACTTGGCCGGTAGAATCTAAATGGTTGACGGTAGAGTGACACTACAAGACTCATTTGGAAAAAAAATTAACGAAGGGTGCTTATAGTCTCACATCGACATCGAGGTTTGGATCATCTTTATATCATTAATCTTTGCCTTTGCGCAGATGGGCATTCAAGCTGTCTGGCGATCTTGTTCATGATTTCTACAGTATTGTGGAAGTTTCCCAAGAAGATGAGCATCGGTTCAAACCAACCCGACCCCTCATTACCAGCTCAGAGCTGGCCAGTAATGCCACGCAATAAGCGCCCCTAAAAGTTCCATCAAAGAGAAAACGTCCATAATCTAGTAGACGGACGGTATGTAAAGAAATTGCAGCAAGCGTGCCCACCATCCATTTCTTAACAACAGAACCCCCCATAATTTGCAATTATATTCAACCACCCTCTATGACTGTCCTTCTTGGCTCTGTGTATATTTGTATGCGCCGAAAGCAAGAGCACCACCGAGAAGAATAATGGCATAAAGACCAATGCCCATACCGGTAGAATCACCTGAAGATGCAGAGGAGCTAGCTGGGGTGGTGACCTTGGGTGCTGGGTCACCAGGCTGGAGAAGGAAAATCAGAGATATGGCCTTACAAGAACATAGAGAGGGAGACTGTGAATCCTACCTGGCGTTTCAGCTCTCCAACTAACAGACCCTCGAGAATCTCGCGTGCCTCGTCACTGTGTCCAACATCTTCGAAAGCTTCGGTTGCGTCTTGTCCACCAACATCAAGCAAAACCTCCTCTCCACCGCTGCGAGAAAGTTAACACTGTGTCCATAGCACTTTTGTACAGTATTCCATAAATTGACTGGCAATCACAAAAGTGGGATCAATCACATCTCTTGCCAGAGCAAAAGGAGGTATCCCAAGTCGACATTTGCAGATAAGGACAGGGCTTGGAGGAATTGAAGTAGATGTGCAGAGGCATTTCGAGTCTCGCCTTGTGTAATCCTGTTTGCGCCAGCTGTCCTATTCCCTATCACATGTCTCTTCCACAGCCACCCCTAATAGAAATACAACTCACGGATGCTCATCAACGAACGCTGTCGAATCGTAGACCTTATCATGGATAATCATATAAAGGTCCTTCTTTCCTGAGTGCGCCGAGACCTCGGCGTATGTAAATTCCTTTGACATATTGCTGACTGTATCGGTGATTGCCCGCGAAGCTCAAAGGGGGTGGTTTCGAGTGGATGTAGTCGTATTACAATGGTGCAAGAGTCAATGGCAGACAGACAGTCGATCCGCACGAGGAAATGGAAGTGGTGGAGAGCTGTAAAGGAAATGTTGTTTTAGAGGTTGAAGGAGGGGGTGGTAGGGGAAGTGTTGTACTCGAGTAATCGTTCGAGATCTTGTCACTCCCCGAAATCTTTCCGCTGAGGCGCTAATGACCCGAGCACAATACCGAGACAAGGCTAGGCCTTTTTGGTTCAGATGCGGTCAGCAAAAGGATGATGTTAATTCGCCATCCTTTTCCGGCCTAATGTGGGGGACGGGGAGTCCCAGGGTCCGGTTACCTTCTTCGGGTAGATTTATTTCAGGCTGAATTCTGCTTATGAGTATGTATTACTATACCCATCATACGTCGGATCCTCGAGGTATCAGGATAGACAGCTTTTCCGCTGCGATAATTTGCATAGATATTTCTAGGGATCAGAAATTAATATTTATACGACAAGTTTGAATAAACATGGGAAAGTTTTGATAATTTGGTGAAGAAGCCTTATAATGTGGGCTTCAGACCATTACAGTAACTTCCGAAGGGGTTGAGAATGGCTGCCGGCCAGGTACATACACCGACAATCTACAATTCCACAGGGCCTAGTTTGTTTTACTGTATGCTGTTAGATAGTATTGCCTTTCCGATTTCATCCTACATATTCAAGGATCACAAAAGGTTATTCTCCCAGCAAAGTTTCATATGAAACGTATCGTGCCTGGCTCATCTTTGCACCTGTTCACAGGCTAATACCTTTCCCAAGGTTACCTCTTGGTGCTTCCTCCACCTATGTCTTGGCCTAACCTATACCCTGCAATCTTGTCCCACTCGATCTTTTGTCTCGTAATTGGCAATTGCCTTCTCAGTCCTTTAAATGCACCCTCGCTCAAGTTATTGAACCCTTTGTTGACCTCCTCTTGGTACTTCTTCTCTGTTACAGTGATTTCTCGGAGGATTGTGGTAGCGGAAGCGGAGGAGATGGATGCCGAGATAGGCTTAGTAGTTAGGAGACGCACGTTCCCATCCTCGTAATAGTGTACATCAACCTTAATGCTTCCGGAGAGAGAGGAGGAAGAAGGGTCGAATATGTAGAGTGAGCGCCATCGGCCATTCCTAAGTGTGTGAGTTTAGTCTGAAATGTAAGATGGGAAGAAATACCAGAAGTTGTTCGGGCTATATTTGTTGGCAACCACCAGTAACGCAATTTTCGAGTCGTCTTCGATAGGATAGACACCGTATGAGGCGTGTGCATAGTGCTCCTTAACATGTGAGCCTAGGCCCTTCGCGAGTGACTTCCTATCAAGTTGTTAGTACGTGGGAGCATTTGGAGCTCAAAATGCATACACCAGATCCGAGTGACTGCTCTCCAAAACATAACTTTGCACGGCGCTTGCTTTCTACCATTCATGAGTCACCCCTGATCCACGGTATCCAGAATAGAGCCGTACCTGTGTGCTGTGTTCGAACGAGAAGCTAGACGAGCTCTCTACATCATAATATCTTCCACTTCCCAGAGAATTATGCGAGCTAACTATGACCTACAGACGGATAGGTTAGCATAGTTTCTTTTGGTTTTCCAGACTTTCGGAACTGACATGCTGACTGCTACCAGGTAGCTTGACTGTTGCGAACTGCTCCTCATTATATTTCTCGAACGACGGGCCCAGTTGGGTCAAAAGTGCGGGGGTATCTATCGTGAGCGCTTTGATATCTATTGCGGATCATTTAGCTTCGGATGAAGAGCTTGCAAAGAAAGGTCCGAAATACCTGCTATGACATCTGCCAACTTGAAGGAGGTCAATTAAGTAACTCGCGATGACGGAACAATAGGGGCTTACCTCGCCCGGAGGCGCTCCTTCCACAAATGTAGAAACTGTAGCCAAGGCGGACGACATCGTAGATGTATCTCGGCAGGTGAGGAGCTGTGACTACCTCAAGAAACTCGCTCAGATCTGGAATGAAGTCGAACTTGGAGATGAGACAGACCGCGCTTAACGGCCAAGCCCGCCGCCGCTTGACCCCTCCATGTGTGGCTGACGCGAAGTCTGCACGGGAGAAATTAACTATCACGTGACTACGCTATCATTTTAATGTCCCATTACTTCTTGATTTCACCCAGGAGGGACGAATTCTATTACTTGGAATTGAAGCTTACATCATAGATTGCGCATAGTTCTACTGTTTCATTCATTCACATAGATTCTTAAACAAGTCTATCATCTGATAAGCGGCGCGAATTCATGAGACGCTCTCTAATTAAGCGTACCTCATGACCCTCATTGAAGCGTTCAGAAGTCATATTCCCAACCTATTTTCAATACTCTACTGCCTGTTTTATGCTATCATAGACTCCTATACCAGATTAGCACCAATCACACCATCAAGAATAGTGTACTCACTTGCAACATCAGGAATGTTGAATCGCTCAAATATCAAGGCCATGTGAATACTCCAGCTTGCAACTCTCATAACAGGAGCCTCAAGCCTCAAGAAAGTCTCCTTGTCCTCTTGTATACTCGCGGCCACCTCAGCCCCAATACCAGCGTTAACCATGCTCTCATGTACCACCATACACCGACCTGTCTTCCTCACACTCTTCAGGACACATTCCTTGTCCCAGGGATACACAGTTCTCAGATCTATTAACTCGATACTTATGCCAAGATCCTTCTCTGCCTTCTCTATAGCAGCACTGCATGTATAAAGAGAATGCCCATAGGATACAATGGTCAGGTCTGAACCTTCTTTTAGGATCTCAGCCTTTGACAGAGGTAAATAGTAAGATCCGGTCGGGACCTGCTCGACCGCAGCGCGGTAAAGAGCTTTTGGTTCCATAAAGACACATGGGTCGTTGCTCGCTATTGCGGACAATAGAAGGCCTTTTGCCTGAATAGGTGATCTGGGCATGATCACTCGAAGGCCCGGAATATGCGTGAACAAACTTTCAGGAGATTGGGAATGATAACTGTAGCTGTTAGCCTGGTATGGACGCAATAGCAAAGATAAAGTCTACAGTGCACCATGCCCTACACCCCCGCAAGGCATTCTGACCGTTAATCCTCCAACATTCCTCCCTTCCTTTCCATCCCTGTATCGAAACTTCGCTGCTTCGTTGACCAATTGATCGAATGCAGGATACACATAGTCTGCAAATTGGATCTCAGCAACTGCCTTCATTCCCTCTGCAGCAGCACCAATCCCAAAGCCAACAATCCCTTGTTCACTCAGTGGTGTATTGAAGACCCTTTCTGCCCCGTAATTCTCAGCGAGCCCCATGGAGCAACGAAACACTCCTCCGAAGGCAACATCTTCACCAAACAAGATCACGGAGTCATCGGCAGCTAGGGCAAGGCTAAGAGCATCATTGATCGATTGAAACAGGTTCATCCGTTTCGTAGTACCACTTTGGACATCTGGGGGAAGTTCGGCATTTTGAAGAGCAGATTGAGAGCTGTGGGCGAGGATAGGAGTTGTGGAGAAGTCGGTAGGGATGTTCAGACGAGCCGCCGGCGGATGGGTCGAGTACCACCTCGGAGATTTAGAGGGTTTGTAGGCCAGCCGACATCGTGAAGGAGGAACCAATCCTTTCGAGAATGGCCTAGCAATTATTAGCATTTTGTGTTGGAGGTCTCATTGCAACGGACAAGGAGGAGAAATCCGGGGAAGGTTGTCCTTTTGTTCTCAGAATCGAGGAGGGGCCGAGGATAGCCGTCTCTTACTAAGTAAGTCACTACAGACCAGGTGCTTTATCAACACCCATGCCGATCTCGATTGTTGCTCTGCCAACAACTAAGGCCCCAAAAAACAAGTTTAGAATAGGATCACGAAGCGCCGGCCACGTACTGCGAGCTGGGCAGGCTGGGCGTGCTATTGTATATATTGCGTGCATTTAAAATGAGCGAAAATTTTCACTGAACACTACGTACCCTCTGATATTTTAGGATCAATTACAACCGTATTGCGATATCGAAAGAGATGGCTCCCCGCGAGTCACCACGAAAACCTCGAGAACGAAGTCACCATCACGATAAGAAACGAAGCGCGCGAAAGTCAAAGTATGAATCATCGTCCTCGGGTGCAAGTACACAAGTACTATCGATCAATGCCCTTGCGAAACTTGACCGACTGAATCAGAATCAACCTGTAAGAGATGCCGAGGTAACACCAACAAAACCGCGGCGGAAGCGACATAAGGAGATCGTAGATGAGAAGATTGTGGTAGAGAAGAGGAGGCAACATAAGAGAAAAAAGAGGAGGGTGGTTAGTGGAGCTTTGCTAGAGGAAGGAGATGGTGAGAGATTGAGGGGACTAAGAGGTGGTGCGAGGTATGAGAAGCAGGAGGACTCGGACGAAGGTAGAGGTAGGGGAGGGAGCAAACGGAAATGTTCGATATACATCTCTGACGAACATGGCCGTTCCAAACTAATTTTATCACAGGGATATGGATAGGGATCGCCTCGGTCATTATAATCATCATAATCGTGGTTGCGGTTGTTGTCAGTCAGAAGAACAAGTCCAAATCTAGCTCTTCAAGCTCAAGCACATCCTCGAGCAGCAGCAGTACTCCATCCAATTCGAATCTCGATAGTATATCAGAGTCGGATATTCCAACAGCAGCGAAAGGGACGGACCTAGATCCATTCTCGTGGTACGATACAACAGATTTCAATGTTACATACACGAATGAGACGGTGGGGGGGCTTCCTATCATGGGTTTAATGTCGACATGGGATGATTCAAAAAGCGCTACCTCCAATTCACCCCCGATCTCAACTTCTTGGGGCTCATACGCCGATACACCAGCCAGAGGTGTAAATCTAGGGGGTTGGCTTTCCTTGGAACCTTTTATCACACCATCCCTCTTCACAGCCTCGGGTGTTGTTGATGAATGGACTTTAACAACAAATCTGGGGAGTAGCGCCAAATCCACCTTGGAAAAGCACTATGCAACGTTTGTCACCGAGCAAACATTCAAGGATATCGCGGCTGCAGGTCTGGATCATGTGCGAATCCCTTTCTCATATTGGGCGGTGGTGACATATGATAGCGATCCATATGTATATCGAGTTTCATGGAGATATCTACTAAGAGGCATCGAGTGGGCTCGTAAGCATGGTCTTCGAATCAATCTTGACCTCCATGGGATACCAGGCAGTCAGAATGGTTGGAATCACAGCGGTCGTTTGGGTACAATTGGATGGCTGAACGGAACAGATGGCGACTTGAATTCCAATCGTTCACTCGCCATTCATGATCAAATCTCTCAATTCTTTGCCCAAGACCGATATAAAAATATCCTCGCCTTCTACGGTCTGGCTAATGAGCCGAAAATGACTGTACTTCAGACCTCAGACGTTCTTAGCTGGACAAGCAGTGCTTTTGAGCTAGTCCGAAAGAACGGCATCACTGCATATGTAGTGTTTGGAGATGGATTCATGGGTCTCTCCAACTGGCAAGGGAAATTGACGGATTACGATGGCCTTGTGCTAGATGTCCACCAGTATGTGATTTTTAACAAGAACCAGATTGACTTCAATCACACGAAGAAAATCGATTATGCGTGCTCGGACTGGAGTACGCAAGCAGAGCAGAGCATGAGTACCACCACTGGATTTGGCCCCACCTTGTTTGCAGAATGGTCGCAAGCAGACACGGATTGCGCGCCAAATCTCAACAATGTGGGATGGGGAACTCGCTGGGAGGGAACGTACGATGCTAGCGATTCTTCTATCGATGTCCTCTCTCCCGACTGTCCCTCTCAGAGCGCACTGTGCAGCTGTACGAACGCGAATGCCGACCCGAGCAAGTACAGTTCCTCGTACAAGCAGTTCCTACAAATGTTTGCCGAGGCGCAAATGCATAGTTTCGAGAAAGGTTGGGGCTGGTTCTACTGGACGTGGGCTACAGAGGGGGCAACGCAGTGGAGCTATGAACGAGGTCTTGCTGCAGGTATCCTGCCCAAGAAGGCCTATGCGCCCGACTTCAACTGCTCGGCTACTATACCGACATTCTCGGATTTGCCAGAGTATTATTGATGACTATATTCCATGAGGTGGGGTCCGGATGTACAAAGAGGCTGGTCATGTGTATAATGGTATTTTATGTGAAGCCAACGCTTCCGCTGCTCGGAGCATTAAGTGGTGTATGGAGTTAGGTCATCAAAGACGTGGCTATCTCGGAGTTTTGGACTAGACTTACGTTTGTCAGGAGAGTAATGAAAACTGATTTTTGAGCTTACCATCGAAGGGGCTCAAGTAGACTTCATGAAACAAGTTGAGCTCTTCTCTATATTTTAGCGTTACAGACCAAACAGGTAAATGAGAGACACCCACTACTATCTGCAAATTTCGTCATCCGAGAATATCCCTTTTGTTGGTACTCCTCTGGGTATATACTCCAAGAATAGCGAAACCTGCACCAACTTCAACTTTAAGGCCTACGTATGATTAACAGAAGGTGAAGATATCTGAAACCCGAAGTCTATTTGTTCAGATTGACATGTTGAGATACATTTATTACAGCCCACGTCTCACCAGGGAGATTGAGAGCATTATCAACACATATAGACCTAATGACCTGAAGCTTCGACGAATAATCGATACTCCGGATTCTGTATTCCTGCCTCTGTACCAGGGATGTAGGCAAAAGCACGATTCCTTCAAGAGGTCGTTTTCCTTGCGAATTTTACCAAGGAGTGGCTGAGTTCAGAATGCTGAAATTTTATATCGCAAACAGCTCTGATGAAACACAGTACACTGTCATAAGATCGGCCAGATGACCCTCGTTCGATCGGGAGTCAAGTTGTGATTCTTGCTTGGCATACTTGTTGGCCCTGGTTCAAAACGAAACGTGCGCTTAACCAAGTCGAAGGGATATGTGACAATATATACAATTCTCAGAGAGACTATAATCGTTGCTTTTCATTGGCTTTTGCAATCTTTTAGGCCAATGGCAAGAGACAAGAGATTCCAACAAGCTCCGGCTGCTTGTGCTCCTTTCGAGTTGCCGTACGCCGCTGGTTGCAAATGGCGAGTAGAAGGCGCAGATACCATGGGGAATCAACAGCCCCTCGTTGTTAAAAGGCTGGGAGGGGAGTTGTGAACTTGGATACAGTCATGATTAGACGATATCGATTTGTGCGCTTTTCCCTGGGTAGATGCTTCTAGAGGAGGGTAGATTGCTGGCTGAAAGATTTGAAGTCTTGAAACGAATAGGAAGAGGGACATCTGAGCAATCAGTCTCTCATCGCGAACCAACTTGTAGAAGGTTACCCACCCAATACATGTTTCGAGTGGATTGAAAGGGTTATCAAGATGCTTCAAATATATACCTCGGACCTGATAGGATGGATGACAGGTACTGTAGAAGATGCCTCATTTTAGTAGAGAGTACCTAAGTTGGATCCTTTCAACTTCTGTCCAGGTCTGCTTTCCTCATCGCTTGCATGAATCTCCGTCCCTTACCCGGTTTCAGTGGATCTTCAACAGCACCCCCGGGCACTGGCTTTCGACGTAAAGGCTCAATGGGATCTTCTTTCACAGCTGCTAGGTTACTGCCAGATCCAGCTACCTTGATCTTAGAGGAGCTCGATGCCGGAGTCTCGATTCCGACATTTGAACCCGACCGTCGAGCAGCTTGCGGTAGTGCAGGTTGTCTCTTGTCCTCCCCTTTCCCAAGTAATTTTTTCGGGAGCATTGGTACGCTCTTCCATGACTTCTTGATCTCCTCGTTCTCTGCTGCTTCCTTCTCTGCGTACTTTCTCTTCAACACAGGATCAAATTCGCCCCGCTCTTCTCCTTCCTTCAGCTTGCGAGTTTCTATCTCTTCGATGGCATCAGCAGTGAGCTCTTGGCGCATCATGCGCTCTATCACGTCTTGTTTGCGCGTTCGCTTGTCCCCTTTGGAGATGAGTACGCCCGCAGTGATATTGGCCGTGATACTAAAGCAGAGGATGACGGTTGTCAGCGCGAAAGGTCGTGTATGGTAGTTGATACCCCACGTGCAAGCACCCAAAGTAATTTGCAATGCGGAGTGTAGATCAAGTAGCAGGACGATAGTGACCAGAAGCTTTAGCGGAAAGGCATAATGCGTTTCTGTCTCGTGTGGCTTGTAGAATGTGTGACTTTTGGAGAACTTCCGCTCGTGATGGTCTAGTTTCGCTTGCTCTTCCTCGGTCAAGACAGAGTATTCGAATGCTGGGTCGTTAATCTTGCTGCGGGTGACCATTCTTTGAGCAACGCTTTTTGGTATCCTCGGCGCAAGTTTTCGAGCCAACCCACGGGGCATCCTTCGGGCCACTAGACTCTCTATATCAACTTCTGCGTGTTCAGCATCTTCTAATCGTTGGTCTGGCAAATCGTTGTGATCTGTTAATTCAGGAAGTCCAAGCTTTTGACGCCTCTTCCATGAAACTCGATGAAAATGAGCAATATATATCATGTGGTAAGTGTCCACTGCTCGAAAAGGTGCAAGGCCATCGCCAATAATTGCGAAGAGGGCGACTAAAACATTGTCGACGACATTGACAACGTAATCTTGCTTCGAGCCCAGAGATATCCAACCAATAAGGAAGAACACCCAAGCAGCGCCAAAAAGCGTAATCAGTGTTGCATAGACAGTGATGAAGAGTCCAAAGGCTGTACAGTTCATAATTAGAATAATACCGTGTGGGATTAAAGAAGTACTTACGTCGGCGGACATACTGCTTGAACCCTTTCATCGAGCGCTTGAACTTCGCTCGTTTAGAATGCAGC
The DNA here is from genome assembly GCA_003988805.1 of Ploettnerulaceae sp. D365. NCBI lineage: Eukaryota > Fungi > Ascomycota > Leotiomycetes > Helotiales > Ploettnerulaceae > Ploettnerulaceae sp. D365. The sequence goes on along the minus strand of QYAL01000088.1, from coordinate 72,969 downwards.
ATATGTCTAACCATATCGTCCATCTCCTCCATCTCCTCCCTTGTCCATCCTTCCAGCTTTTCGTCGTCTGGCAGAACAGCATATTCGAATTTAGTTTGTGTCGACGAGGATAGGCGGGTCAACGGGTTTGATAACTTCCTCAGTAATGCCTTCAGCTTGTCAGTTGTACGTGCACCTTCGGATACCTTATAGGTTGGCCGTCGATTGACCATCTTGCCTAGCGAAGGGACGAATAGCGAGTTCTGAACATTGGTGAGGGTAGAGAGCGTCGATACTTCTGGGTCTACAAATAGTCAGCATTCTGACTCTGAGTGTAGCCTGACCCTACGTGCCTAAAACGTCTAGCAAGTCTACCATATCATTGTCATAGTCGCTCTCGTTAACTTTATCTGTAGTTGAGGCTTCTCGTCCGCTGAACAGCGACCGCATACGGCCAGCGAACCCATTTCCAGACGAGCCATCCATTGATGTTGACCCATGGCCAGAACCTTCCGTGGCTTTTCCCGGAACTTCCTGAGAAGGGAGGCCGATTTGACGTGCTGCAGGAGTTGAAGATTCGCGCCGTATTCGAATACTTGGTTGTTGATCCGAACCAAAAGCCGACTTGACCTTTCGCCCTAATGCCACCACTGGATTGTCCGTTGTCGGGGGCGTCGGCGGGAGTGGTTTCTCAGATAGTTGTGCCATGATGCTAACGTGGGCTTCGATACTTTGTTACTCTTCGATCAATTGTAAATGCCTTGACGTATTTTCACGCAAGTAATGAAGAGAAATTCCTTTGAGTCAATTGATCACTAGAATCCAATGATCCACTAGGTAAAGGGGAAAACAATCACTTTATCAAATCAATCAAAATAAAGGGAGGCGCGCAATTCAGCGAAGCAAAAATGGAGTACGACACGGTCAAATGTAAATATGGATAGCAACAGAATGCGTATGTTAATGTAGATACGCTAGTACTTTTGCAGAGCTGTTCCCTGTTTTGGGAGAAATCCTTCAATAGAGGGCAGCGTCGATGTCATTTTGCAGATAAGATTACTGTACCGTAGATCTAGTGGTGAGGCGTTGTCTCAGACACGATATGCGATGGATCAAGCAGTGTGCCAACTTCCAACTTTTCTTGGATCGCAGGGGGTCGACCATCAGCCATGAATCGCGATGAAGGAAGAATGGGAAGATCTGGTTGATGGACAGAGAAGTGGGACAGACATTCTTCGACAATAGCTCCATGACGTAATCACGCGCTTTTGAACATCTCCGATAGTCACGTGTTTCCGCGTTTTGGCACATAATCATTAGATGTCGGCACGTATAGAGTCAAATAACAGATCATCAATCATGATTTCATGGGATTATTTCACGATATCTCGGGGATAGGACCTACCAGGATGATAATACAGCCGAAACATAAATCATTAGCGCTGAGGGAGGAGATAAAGAGAGGGTGTTGCCTGGTACCGGGAGATCGGTGGACTGGAAATTTTCGAGGGGTGACATTGTGATGTAGTGTAAGTCGTGAGTTAGCTAGGACTACTGAGACGATGGAAAACGGTTTGCTTCACTTATGTATAATGAAAGCTGTTGTTGAAGATGCCAACCTCCAGGCATGAACGAAGGCTGGAGGTTGTTGATTGATTGAGGGCGTCTCAAAGTAGCTAGCCTTGCATGGGCTAATTTTATATTTATATGCTGATGCTGACCCTCGTCAGACCTTTTCCAACAAACTCCTACAACTTTAACAATCTCAGATCACTACGGCGAGCAGCGTAGACTGTGCGCCGAATGCATGTGGCCTTGACCTGGGACGAGAACCCCACGAAGCCACTGTACTGCTACGCGCACATACAGATGGCATGAAAAGGCCGGCTTTCATCATTGTATTGTCCATACCTTTCCATCAGCTCCAGCGAAGATAATTGTTTCCATTGTGGTATCATTCAACTTCCTCAGATTCGTACTAGATATTTTCAAGCAAATACCCTGTACACCCTGAGCGAGAACTCAAGCGAGTGGCATTATTTGAACCTTCCTGAACGCTCAAAGATACCAACTAGCATATATTTGTCAAGGACAAGAGCGTTCGGAGGATCTCTGCACTCGTTCATGAAATTCATCGTTACAACAATAATCCTCAAGGTCGGAGGTTGAAACTTTGCTGTTCCGAATTTCGGAATCGTGTGGTGAGAGGAAGTCCTGACATCAGCGACATTTCCGAGCGGCCCTATGTTTATTGGACTCTATTTCATTTCACGGTGTAATTTTGACATCATTCGACATGTATTTTCTATGTGCAAGAGATCTCCTTTTCTTAATATTTGAATCTAGTGACAGAAGTCGTTCATTGCAAATATGTTATTCAAAAGCTGCGAGTCAAGTTGATATCAAAACCAGCAATTCTTAATAACCTCGGATGATCTGGTCAGAAGACCGGAACCGCATTCTTGGTAGCAGCAGCTCTCTCAATCTGAGCCTTGCTCAAGTCCGCCTCCTCTTCCATCCCACCCAACAACAAGTAACTCGGAGCCGCGGCTTGCATCTCCGGCGGCGCCATGAAGGTATAGAACTTTTCGTCATGCCACTGCCCCGCTGTGATGAACCTGCCGCTGGAGTCCGTGAATTGGGTCTCGTCCTCAGCGCGAAGGAAGTACGCAATTGAGTAGCGATGCTCGGTAGGGTCCAACGGCACAACTCGATGGATGCATGACTGCATTGTATGGCCGCTGGCGAATCGGAGGGAGTCGCCTACATTGACGATTGCGGACCCAACTTTGGGTGCAACAAACCCGAATTCTGTAGCTCCTGAAAGACAGAACAGATAAGTACGAATGCTCACTGGTGTTTGTGTACACTCTGGGATACCGACTTACCGGGTGGTCGAATCTGGAGTCCCCATTGCTCGCTGAATAACAGAGTCAACGAACTGATATCTGTATGTTTCTGATGTCCGATATTCTTGTCTGTCACGGGATCCGAAGGTACGTAGTGCATCATTGCCAGCGTACTGGTCGAGGGACGGTGGTTACGGTGAGAGTTCTCGAAGCGAGCGTTGCCAGTGAGACCCAGCCCAGTTGACAGAGCTGACAAGATGGCCTTAGTGATGATATTGGAACCTGCAATGGCATTTTCGAGGACCTTCATGTCTCCATTGTTCTTAATGTTGCGAGGTATGTGCGGAGACTCGCTTTGGATCTCATCTCGAGATACCTTTGGCCGGGGGATTAACATGAAATACACCATTCACATTGAGACGACTGACCTTGATCATTTCGTATCCATCTTTGGTATTCTCAAGAACACCTGTACGAGATCCGACGGGTTCGTATCCGAGATGCGGAGCGACGAGTCCGTATTCGTTCTTGACTTCCAATGGTGACTCGAAAAACCGATTCATGAGTTTTAGGGTCTCCTGTTGATCGTCAAGAAACCTGCGGCCATCAATGCCTTGCAGATCGATATAGAAGAAGCCCTCGGTTTGGCAACATTTCACGAGTTTCTCGATTTCGTCCGGCTCCTGGGAAAGGAGCCGCGAGAAGTCAACCGTCTGCATGGGATAGACGGGAACCTGTTTGCCATTCCACTGCACTGTTTTCGGAACTTCAGTTGTGACTCCCATGATTGCGGATTGAGTGCCTGTAAATGATACTAATAGGGGATTGAGGTTGCTTTGGAGATTTTTGAGGAGTCGGTGTGAGGATTTGTTGAGAAATGCTTGAAAGATGTTGCTGTTATGTATATTCGGCAGCTACTCGAACTACATTGGCCAAAGATGAGCTGAATAGTTACACATAACGATAGAGAATAGTTTTCCTGCAGTACCCGTGACACCGCATCGTGAGGGGTAAAGTTGGTACGAGGAGAAAGATGTGATGATAAATACTTACCGTCTGCTTGGTAGATTCTAACTCGCTGTCATGCAACCGTTACCGCCTATGCACTGTAATCAGCTGGATAGCATCAAACTCTCCACTTTGATATGCACCAAGTACATAACCTAAGGACATATTAACCAGATACGGAAGCTGGAAAGCAGACGTATTGATTGAGGCTTCGGCCAAGCTCATATCAGCCTTCATCGTTTGGCCTAGAACTACTATTCCGAAACGCCACGTACTACACTGCATATAAAGAACAATCACCAGCAGCTCTCATCCAACCTAAAGTCGTTAACTATTAACAAAAGTAGTGGAACAACGGTATGAGCTGGCAGTAGCACTGCTTGACCGATTGCAGACATGTGCCAGCCCTCAATACTCTTGCTCACCACTTCCTCTACAACTATTCGAATATTCTTACCGCCTGATCAATCTGCGAGAAAATAATTGCCGAGATGGGAAGTCTAGGACGTGAGCCAAGTTTGCTCCAAGTTGCCATCGTGGGCACGGGAATTGCTGGACTCACCGCAGCAATCGCACTTCGAAAGCATCCAAATATAAATGTTGAGCTGTATGAGAAGGCAACCGAACTGAAAGAAATTGGAGCGAGCATAACTCTCGGTCCCAAGTAAGTGTCCACTTCCTGCTCTCAAAAATATTTTTTCTAAGTCCTTTGTCCTACAGTGGTCTGAGAACACTACAGAGGTTGGGGCTAGAGGATTGTATCAGCGACAAGGTGGGATATCGAGGACCGAATCCTATATCCAGGTTTTACCGTCACTGGGAGACGAATGAGATTATCGGCGAGGATTTCTATGAAGATGTTTCAGAATCTCTGCATTATACTGCGAGATTCCATCGTGGACATCTGCAACAAGCTCTCCTCAAGCATATTCCACGTGAGATCATACATCTGAAAAAGAAATTGGTGTCTGCATCTGTAGAACACGGAAAATATGTCAAGATGCAGTTTGAAGACGGCAGTACTCCAACAGCAGATATCTTGATCGGAGCAGACGGAATCCGTTCGGTAGGTGCTTCTTCTCATGGCTAAACGTCAAGCTCTCCGTGCTATCAGATTACTTCGGGTCCTAATAGCAAGTGTCTAGGGTGTTAGGACAGCTTTTGCCCCAGATTTCCAGTTGGAATGGAGTGGTCATACCGCCTTCCGCGGTATTTTCGACGCCTCGCTCGTCGATTCTATACCCGGGGTACCACTTGACTCAACACACTGGTGGGGTCCAGACACCAACTTTTTCGCAACACGTCTGGCTCAGAACCTGTTCACTGTCCAAGGGGGCATCTACGCACATCCAGATGACCCAGTTGCAATTGCTGAATTCAGAGATGGAGCTCCTTGGGACCAAGAAGCCAATGTTAAGCTCCTCCGAGAAAAATATGTGGTGAGTAGCTATGGGCCGATATGTTTCAGTGCAATACTGATCGCAGGTTCAGGATTGGAATCCTGTTGTTAAAGCACTTGCAAATGTCACACCTGATATTCGCTATTACCCCAATTACTTCTGCGGCTCTTCCTTACCAACCTGGATATTTGGGGACCGCATCACCTTGGTGAGTTAGTCCAGCGTTTCGGAGAGAATCCCTACTTTCACCCCGTCTGTAGAGCCATGACCAAGAATGGACTTGTCTCGCGCAAGACATGTGTTTTCCTTCCTCAAATAATGCGAAAGAAATGATTGACTCTGGGCTCCTGAGAACAGATCGGCGATGCAGCTCACGCGCACGGTGGTGCTTTCGCAACAGGTGGATCTCTCGCTATAGACGATGCCTACGCTCTCTACCTTGCTCTCATGTCCGTCTTCCCGGAATCAGCGACACAGGAGCCCTCCTCGGAGGAGATTCGGAGAGCATTGAAGCTCTACGAAGACACTCGGAGGCCGCATGCAGTGCGGCTATTGAAGGTCGTACATTTGAACAATGAGATGAAGACTAAAAAGATTTTGGCAGAAACGCAGGAGACAGACTCTGAGTTGAGGGCCAGAGCAAAGAGGGGTTCGAACACGACTTGGCTACATGAACACGATGTTGTGAAGAGTTTTGAGGATGCGCTCATTGCCTCAACAAGAGCATAGGTCCGATAATAAGATTAAAATAAAAATACAAGTGCTGGTAATGTTTCAAAACCAGGAGGTGCTTGGGTATAAAGCATATTAAAGAGAGTAGAGTAGCATGACTACAACAATGTGAGAAGACTAGTAACGCCAGTAGCCACGGCTAGAGCCCAGAGTACCATATTCTTGGGATTGAGATTCATAGCTGCGCTTTTCGCGCCACAAGTTCCTGTCGCGCTGGCAGTCTTCTCAGCGCCCCCAGTGATGGCGACATCGAAGCGGTAATAATCCGTACCAGACAAGGTGACCTTTGCGGTCGTAGAAGTCTTTGTACCATCGGCTGTGCCCTTCACGGTTGCGGTGCCTATGTACCATGATAATCAGACACTGCAGTATTTAAAGGAAAGTGCCTTCAGATATGGATCGGGGGGTTATGGACCACTTGGCGCAAGAGGCGTCCCAAGACATGAGATGAAAACCACGGTCGGCTAGCCCTCAATCTCTCCTAGTACTTACAAGTTGCCGCCGTTGTACCATCCAGCGCACAGTTCTCTTGAGCCGTAACGGTGACATCGGTCCCTAGAGTTCTGGTTGTGACAGCACTGGAAAATATATATGTAGACGCTGCGGATGTAACGGTTGCGATCTGGAGGTATTATGAGCTGGGAGAACCCACGGTTTAGGGAAATGCAACTTACGACAGCGTTGGGGCCACACGTAGGAAAGGAACCTGCTGGCCCAGTTGTACATCGAATTGCGTACACCGTTTGATCCGCGCACGCTGAGACGATGGAAGCGCCGTATTCATAGTCAGGATCTGTGGCGTCTATGAACAAGTTCACCGTACCCTCTGCTGGGGTTGAATCATTTCTGGGGTGAAGAACAGGGAATGGAGCGCGAGGACTGAGCCCAGGGTTGAGGATGTTTCCAAAGCTGGGAATATTTGCTGCACCGATAGCGAAAGCCATTATTAATGTGGTGATGTAGTGGTTTGGTGTTTTGGTTTTAGTACGTGGAATTGGACAGGATGGGTCGTCGTTCGTTCACCATTCTTGCCTCCAGACCGGAAGCCATCCAGCTTTAACATCATTGCTGTGCCGCTGTTCTCGGATGCCAAGTTGTAACGTCGTATCGATCCTTTCTTGTCCATGTCGCTCGTTGGCTGCTGCGTCTACTCGGTATGCAGATGATGTTGAGGCTGGCTTGGAAGGATGAGTCTAAATTGTTCCCTTTCTCAGCCGTACGTTCCCACAGCCAATCATTCATCCGTGGTCCCACTCTCTGACTCTCATTTGCTGCGGCTGTTCGGGTCTCAGGCTTCTCAGGAGACAGATGTGCTGAGCTGCAGGTCCGTCAGGCTTTATGCTTAAAATTTGTGGGGAGAGCGGATCGGCATCTTTTGTCAAAAGTCTTGGAGAATCCTACAAGAAGCATAGTAACAATCAGCTAGCTTCTGGGCAATAATGGGCAATAATGGGTAATATGCTGTGTGCATGCAAGGAGAGTACATGAAATACAGTACATGTAATATGTAGCTAGCTGCTACACAAGGTGTACACAAAATTACTGTTACCATAGCTTAGACATGTGGACAGGAATTTTGATATTTCGTATATCTTCAAGAAATCCAAGTCTAGTCTTGTTTCAAGTAATCGTGTAGAGTGTTCATTATTCAAGGTTGGGCGAAGCCAGCTATATGGAAATAGTATAGGTGATAAAACCACGTACAGGGGATTAGTAGAACTAAGAACCCCTGCTTATACTGACCCCTATTCCCACAATCCTGTGCAGAATTACAGTGGTGGACCGACTATTATTGGGCCGATATTGTTATTTGGAAGGGATAATGTTCCGCAAGGGAGTCAGAGTTCATCATATATACGAACATAGCACAGCTACACAGTTAAAATATGTTAAGTTGCTAATGTCGAAAAGCAAATAGTATAATATCTCTACTACATGTCTAACACTTATTCACGTACCGCAAAACTCAACCCAGAAATCCAGACGACTTTCCCGCAGACTTACCCAGCAACTCCATCACCACATATATAACAATCCTCCTGCGCCATCCCCCTTTCAACACCACTCAGCCGAAGATCTCTTAACCAGTTCACATCCAAATGTCACTTCAAGGACTCCTTCCGCATAACTTTCGCCAAGTCTTGATTAGTTGACACTGCCTTTTAGAAAAAAAACAGCTTCACATTCAAGTTATTCACATCGCAATATGAGCCCGTCTCGACCGGTCAAGGAATCGCATCTTGAAACTTCCCCTCACAGATATCAGAAGAAGAGACTTTGAACTGTACCGATTGCTCCTGATACTTTGCCCATATTTGATGCCACTCCTATCTCTCTACTAGGCCTTTATCCTGCATGTTTGCCACGGGTCGCAATTTTCAGACCCTGGCGTTTTCATGTGTCCCAAAAAGCGGCAGGAAAATCTCAGGTTATGTGAGCTCTCTGGGCAATTGTTGATTCCAAGGAATGCCCAGACTGAGGAGTAGGAATGGGAACGGTAGCTAAACGAGAATAACGATTCTTCTCGAATTCTTCTGCAGCATACAACCATAGACTGAGAATTGGGGACATATCAATACTTCGAATCACTCTAGCACGAAAGCTTGTTTATATCTTGTACATGAACTTGCATCACTATCGAAATAAAATGCTCATGTGGGGTTGGTGTCAAGCAGTCAGATTGCAAATGAGGGAATGGAGGCCTTCGTTTTTGAGAACTTCGCGTGGAGTGTACGAAGCACTATTGTAACACTAGACGTCTACCAGGGCTGACGAACACTAACAAGATACACTGACTTCTGGTATCTAATTTTGCATGCCACTTGGCCTCTGTCACCGACAAAGTACTGTAGTCAAGCTAGAGCTATCCTGGAGCTGTTGGCTGAGAAGTACGGAGATGAAGAAGGCTCTCCAGCACTAATTGAGGTAGAAAAATAGGGTTGAAAACTTGGCGGAGTTCAAAGATTGGACTAGTAGCTTGCCATCTTACAAGGAAACGAACAACAACAATTCAGCTAATTAGCGTCAAATCCTCGTGAGATATAAGGCATTGCTTGTTGAGTGATGGCGAAACGACTGACTTTGGCTACGATGTAGATATGGATCCGCATGAAATAAGTTATATGTGTCAGATTCGTGACGCACTAGACTTTCGCTAGACAGACATTTTCATGGCAATTGACTTGTGAGGGTCATACCCTTTGATCTCGAAATCCTCTGCCTTCCAACCGTCAATGCTTCCACCTTTATCTCGCTTGATTTCCAGCTCCGGAAATATCCGTGGCTCGCGTTCCAATTGTATACGAAGAGCATCTACATGATCGAGATAGACATGTGCATCTCCCATAACGTGCGTGAGACTTCCAGGGACCAAATCACAAACATGGGCGAGCATATGGCAAAGGAGAGCATAGCTGGCGATATTGAATGGTACGCCAAGCCCCATATCGCAGGATCGTTGATATAATTGACAGTGGAGATGTCCTTGTGTTTTACCTTCCGTACTCCCCCCCAGCGCCTGCCCCGGGAATGAGACGTAGAATTGTGCAAACATATGACAAGGTGGTAGCGCCATGATGGACAAGTCCCGGGGATTCCAAGCGCTGAGAATCATTCGACGGTCATAGGGATCTGTTCGGAGCTTGTGTATAATGTCGGCTAGTTGGTCTACACCTTGCCCAGTATAATCCGTTGACGAGTCTTTGTAGTCGGCGCCAAAGTGTCGCCATTGAAAGCCATAGACTGGCCCAAGATCACCCACCTCACGATGTGTTAAACCTCTGCTATCGAGGAATTCGCGTGATCCATTGCCATCCCAAATTTTTACACCAGCCTCACTCAGTGCGAGGGATGATGTGTTGCCTTCAACGAACCAGAGTAGCTCGGCGATAATGGCACGAGTGAAAACACGTTTGGTTGTAAGCAGAGGGAGGATTGGTCGCCCATTATCGTTAAGCTTGAATTTAAGTGGCCGCGGTGCGAATAGAGAAAGGGTCCCGGTCCCTGTTCTGAAACATATGAGATTCTATATTCGTCTTTTTAATGTACAGATCTGGATATTGACTTACCGGTCTGGTCGTCTTTCACCACTGTCCAGAATCTCACGTATAAGGTCGAGGTATTGATGCTCCTCGTGTGATGCCAGAGATGCCATTGTCGCTGATCTACCCACAGAGCCTTACAAAAAATAATTTGTTGTCAGGAAAATAGGAACGTTTGTCGAGATAAACGTGGGATACTATGCATTGCAAATCTTACAACACGATAAGGTGCACGGCGCGTGCCACGTACATTTCTTGAAGACGCGACGTCAAAAATGTGGCCCGTGCTCAAATTTTAACCCGATCTGATACAGTATCTGTAGCTACATCTGTAGCTACAGTGCTGTACTGACACATTCACAAGCCTTGATACCTTAAAATGATACGCGTACTCTTATCAACATAATAATCCCGCAATTGAACTATATGTTTAGAAGTCAGTAGTACCAGATATTAGAACATGTTCGCAAAGGTTTTATTCCGGCTTTCTACTGTGGAAAAGATAGTATCGCTGGAAATGGTGGACCTCGCTTACCAAATCTGCAGGATATAGGATGGCCGTTGTCGTTGAACTGACCATCTTCGCTTTATCAATATATTAGATCAATGCCCTTTAACCTTCCGCAATAATTACGTTCGTACAGTGGAGGTATGGTCAGCATCAACAGCATGCCAAGAGAAATGGATTCTGGATCAAATCATTCAGGGGGCTGTTTTACGTGGGAATAACTCGATACGTGCAGAGCCCAGGCATACTGAAAATGAGATTAAAGGTAGTGATTAGGGAGAAGAAACAAATGAGAAAAGAGAGGACTAAGAACTAGTAAGACAAAAGGCAAAAGGAAGCTAGCTAGTACATATATATTTATAAAAGCACTATGTTATGCTACTCTACATTTTGTCTTGATATTACACTATAAACAAACAAACTCTTCCCCCATACTTCAGCCACAATCTCTAATAAAGTACATACTATGGCTGAGCTGCCATTGAAACAGTAAAGATATCCGAGGCTGTCACGAACGTCTCTATAGGTGGCCGCTCGGCACTGACTACCTCCCCATTCTCAATGACCTTTTCTTCGTTCACACTAGGAGTAACAATGCTTGCATTGCCTTCCTTTATCACAGAGGTAGGCTCGGAGTTCACGACTTCTCTGCTGGCCTTTGACTCCTCGGTGTTAGTCCCCGTTCTGGTAAATGCTGCGATATCCGCAATGTTTTGGGGCACTCCGCTGCTGAACGTCCCTGAATTTCGCACATCGTCTGCGGGTGGCACACCAATAGCACTAGTGAGTGTAGTCATGCTTGCTGTTGTCTGGTGTCCTTTCAAGGAGAAGGGGAATGCGATCCCATCAGCCTTGGGTCTTTTTAGATCATATTCTTCATTTGTCGGTTGTTTGACAAGGATTGAAGGTGTTGTACTAGCAAGATTGACGTCAGGAGATGAAGAGCCAGCAGGAAAAGGCGCCTTGGTCGTAAAGGTAGGTATGAGATGCTCGTCTTGTGGCTGGTTTTTTCGAATGGCAAGCAGATCGAATGCAGGAGTGTTCTCATCGACATCACTACCGTTTTCAGTTTGGTGTTCATCAGTAACAGTTCTCCGACGAGATCTGCTCCGGCTGGAAGGTGGCTTTTGTCCTTTGACCATTTCCTTGCCCTGCGGTGTTTTGGTATCATGGAGCGCTCTAGCTCCAGCGCCGTCTACAGCAGAGGCGATAGTGGTTTCAGGTATCTTGTCAGCTTCCTGCTCCAATATCATCGTCTTCTCGTCGTGCTTGCTTCCCCAAAGCGCCCACAGACTCATGCCCATGCTCTTGGTCTTCTTCTCCTCCTTCAGGTCTTCTCCTGCCTTTCTTCTGCCAGCCAAAGCAGATGGCGGCGGTACCTCTCCATTTCCGAATTGGGAGTATCCTTTCGTCATTTCCTTTTCTCGCTGCTTTTGGATTTTTCGTTTCGCAGAAGCAAATTTTGTATCCCATTCTCGCTTGGCTGTCATCCATTTCTTTACTGGACCTTGCTTGATCACACCGACTTCACTTGGTGGCACATTACATCCTATGAGCTCAGCAGGGGGCTCAAGGTTAAAGATATTGCCATGCCGATCTACTCTCTGGCGAATCATATGGTTCTTGAACGGTGGGAGAGGGTCACCAGCCTTGCCCACTTGACCCGCCGACTGTCTTGGGTCACTTGCTGCAGCCTCCTTCTGTACTCTCGTTAGCAACGTAGAATAAGTATCAAGAAACCGACCTACCTTTTCAGCAGCTTCAGCTTCGTCATAACTATCGGACTGAGAAATAATGGAAACATTATCATCATCCAGTATCTCAATTTCAGTCTTTTGTGCTCTAGCAAGTGCCCATGCTCCGAACTGGGCTATGGAGCGATATTGGTACTTGGCAGGACGAGTGAAACTCAGTGTTGGCGCCACATGGCATAAGTCATCCCAGACTTGCAGTTGAACATCAGTCGGCTTCCAGCGATTGATTTGATGCCTATTGTGATCATGGGGTATTTCATCAAGGAAAGCGTCTCCAGGAGGATAATTGGTAGGATTCGCCGCCTTGTGAGCAAGATAGATCTGCTCATCCCTAAGCATCTCGCCGCCCCCGGTTAAGATCAGTAATGGTGGGAGACCTCCTAGAGAGGGTTGCAAGACTGGTGATACCAAGGGGTGAAAGATCAATTGATTTGATGCATACATCTGGATTTGGTCTTTGATCTCAACTAACTCGCCATCAATCATGATCGCAAGGTTGTGGCCAGGTCCTGGGATTGTATTCGCAATTGGTTCACTGGATGTATTTCTAGCTGCATCGTCATTTTGTGACACAGGCGGTGGATTATGATCGACATGGAAACCTTGTACAGCATCGGCCTCGCTCTCTTGGGGATGTGCTCTATGATCTTTCTTCGCTAATTTTTTGACAATTGCTTCTTCGATGGCTAAAAGATCATCAGAATTTGGAGGAGGCCACGAAGACGATGGTTTTTGATGGAAACCATGAGGAGGTATATAATCCAGTGGGTTGTCGCCCGCAACGCTGGGGAAAGAGTGGGTCAAATCAACCCATGGAGATATCAGTATGGCCCCAGCAGGCAGTGGAATATCTCTGTCACGCATCACCACCAACATGCTATCGAGCGTTAGTAATAATAAGATGATGAACTCTATCAACCTTACCTCACTATCATACCTCCACCGGCAGAATCACCTGCTAATATGATAGTGGTCGGATCTTGGACCGTGAGAAGGTACAGATATGCAGCCAAACAGTCATGCAGGCCACAAGGGAAAGGGAATTGAGGTGCTAGTCGGTACCGCGCTGAAAAAAATTAGAAAGCACAAATGTCAATGTCGCACGAATACTCACTACTAACAGTCAGTAAGCCAAACTTTCAAATTCAAACAAGCCACTTACCGAGCAAAAACTCTAGCCTTCAATTTCCGCGCATGTCTTTGCATCTGGTATCGATGCTCATCCACACTCCCAAAGAAGTACGCTCCTCCATGCACATACAGCATGACCCTCGTTCCAGGGTTCTTAGAAAGTTTTCTCTCATTATAATCCGACCTCATTTCGATCCACTCCGCCTTCACTTCACTCCCCGGTATACGCCACTGCCACCACGTCTTGCCCCCGACCTTTTCGATGCCATGGTGCCCCAATTGCTCTTGTATATGTTCTGCGGCTTTCTTGACATGCTCTTCTGGGATTTTGACTTCGTCGACTTTGACCCAGCGCGGATGAGGAACCCATTGCGAGGTGAAGCGTTGGACATCTTCGACTGTGTGATGCGAGGCATAGAGCAGGAATTTGCGGATCAGCTGCAATCCTTCATCGTACGAGATGTGCGCGGTGGGCTTTTCGGCGAGAGGCTTGCGGTTGAGGTACTGTGTCGATTGTTGTTAGCAGCGTTTACCAGGAGAATACGAGGGACCTACATGACTTAGGAATGTCTGTATAACAACAGGAGCAACAGCCCCTCCCACTGTTGCCGTATTGAACACCATGATGCTCTCTTCTTTTGGCCCTCACTCTCAAATTAACAAAAGCGAAGCTTGATTCTATGATCAACGCTATTATTTCCCAAGCAAACAAAGCTCACTTCTCGGATTTCGAGTTCCTAACAGAATATTGTGATAGCATTGAGAAGGACAGTGAGCTCTAGATCAACCAGGACAAGGACTTGTTCAATTACACATTAGGAGTTAGAGTAAGTATAGGAGTAGAGATACAAAGGATCCATTAGCCGTGGTCCCAGATGGGTCGCGGTCCATATCTTAGCTAAATTGCATGGTCCGCACGCGTAACCCCTGTCCCGACGTCATAAAATAAGCGATACGGTAAACCCCCAGAATTATCATCGGGGCTTCAAAGCACCAACATTTTATGCCTCATCCATAAAAATTTATCGGGACTTGTCCATCCCACCTCAACCCCGCGCTTGCAACTTAAACGATGGCTTCTACGACGCAAACACCTGGTTCAAAGGACATTTCTGGAGATAGTAGTTCACAGAATGCACCTTCCCCTGGTAGGACTTTTTTACTTTCAGTCCTGTGCGCATAGGTTAACTGCTGTACAGCACAATGCCAGGCGCAATTCGAACTCGGCATCACCCTCTCCCTCTACTCCTGGCCATCTCTCTCTCTAGCCGTAACAAACAACTGGGGCGGCGCCGATAGCGACGAGAAGCGCCAGTGGTTCGTTGGAGCCACGATCGACCTTGTCAATGAGAACCCTGAGGAGGATGGCGAATGGATCGAGACGTTTCTGCTGCAGGTTATGCTGGATGAGTTTGAAGTTAATGTGGAAGATGAGAGTGGTTACGAAGTTGCGGAGCAGATTGTACGGTTGAGGAAGGATTGCGCCAAGGGGAATTTCAGGGAGGTCGAGGAGATGAGGATGAAGTGGGAGACGAAGGGTGGAAGGAATGATTTAGGGGCGTTTAAGAAGGTAGAGAGGAGTGAGGAGGACGATGAGACTGATGGGTCTGATGAGGATGGTGATGAAGACGTCGATATGGATGAGGCTCCACCATTGGTCAGCGCTAGGGAGCCTGTGGTACCGGAGGTTGATGAAGATGGCTTTACAAAAGTCACTAAAAAGAAGCGATGATCGCCTCAGGAAACTTGGGCAGGAAACAAGGCAATGCCTATTGCATTTAGAACGGCGTTCAAAGGGGATAACCATGTTGCATTAAATCTATCCTGTATTTACAGGTGGTGCAGGTCACAGCGAAGGGCACTAAAGCCTTCAACCATAACGCCAAGTAAACAGATCCCAGAAATGGGTCTCAACAACGCCTATGAACAAAACTGCTTACACCTTCCGAAACCCTACTCCCAATCCTCTTCCTCGCTATCATCACCCTTACGTAAATCTTTGGGGCTACCAGGGGCATGGCTTGGAGCACCAGAGGCGGCTCCGACAACATCATAGGAGCCATCACTGTCTGCCTGAGACTTCTCGTCATGGGACTTGCGTGACTCGTCGGGCTTGAGATGTGTGTCGGCTTGGGCTTGAGTAGCAGGATGGAGAGTGGTGGAAGATTCCGTGGAAGCCGGACGGCTTGGTTCAGCTTTGGACTTGGTGATCTTGGGCGTGCTCTCATCTTCAGAGTCCTCATCCCATCCTACCTCTTCCTCCGCAGAAGCTGCCGCACCTAGGTAAAGTTAGTAAATATCATGTATCGCCTAACTGTTATAAATACCCTTGAGCAGGTCTCTTCTCCGCGCTTCTGCTGTCTCGATGCTATGTCTCAGGAAATAGTAACGAGTCCAGAAGTCGCCATAGGAAACAATACCCGGAACCAGCTTCTCCATCGAGGCCCTCAGCTCTGCAAAGCTCTCCAGATCCTTGCTGATATCATCTGTTTTACTATCTACGTTGAAAGCCTTCCTCCACGGCTCGAATTCCTCGCTGATAGGATCCTTGGAAAAACTGTCTTGAGATGAATGGATAACATGGAGCTGAGCATCAAAACGTGTGGTATGAATCACTCGCTTCCCCGAAGCATCTTTGCTTTCGAATAGGACTGTACTACCCTGAGCACCAGCCTCGTCCGATGGGGCTGCGATAGTGACCGCATCCCGGAGGAAGTTCCGGAGATTCGTTCCAAATTTCAAGAGAGCCTCATCTGCAGCATCTTCAGCCTTCTCAATCTCCTTCAATCGCTTGGCAGCTTCCGACCGAAGTCTTGCAAGCACGCCCTCTGACTCCTTCAACGCGTCCTCTGCTGATATCTCCTTTGTCCCGCTACCCTCGTCGTTATCGGCGTGTTCGGTAGTCGTAGGTGTGTGGGCGGTAGACAGTGCTCGGGTTCGACTGATTATAGAAGACCGGAGATCCGTAAATCCTTTGCTTGCTTCTTCGCCAACTTCTGTGAGCTCTTTCTGGGCTTCTTTGTAAACAGACTCGCCCTATTAGACGTGAGCTTGCTGTGCTTTAGCAGAACAGAGATACTAAATCACCTGTTTCACTACATTTCCAAAGAAGCCTCCTAATCTTGCCCCCCACGGACTAGAGGAGATGGCTTTGTATGCTTCTTGGAAGTCGGAGTTGAGGGTAGTTGTTTCGACCGGCTGTTCTTTCCTCTCAGCAGCCTGCTCTGGGGCCAGAGCCTCCTCTTGTATATGGTCGTAAGCAAGGTCCATTGCTTGGCGTAGGTGCGAAGGTCGAAGATGATTCTAAGGTCCCTATTGCGGCTCTCACAGCTCGGCGGGAGAAGTGGAGTGGTTAATCAAGGAGGACAATCAGCCTAAAGCAGTATAGTGCGATGCAGGATAGATCACATGAGACTTTACATCGTACTCCGGATTTCCCTTCGCTAAATCCGAAGGGAACATTATGTGGACCTCGGAAGGTGAGGTATGAAGTATGAAGTAGATAAGACAGTGCAAATAATAGTCCAAGTAGTAGAAAACATGTTCCAAAGTATATACTGTATAGGCCTACCTATCTACCTATCTACCTATCTACCTATCTACATCACATTCTAAATATATATGGAGTACTTACAGTCCCAATCATATGGTCTGAGCTCTACTTATGGCGCATCGTATCGTACAGTATTTACATCTACATATATATTTATATCTTCAGTATACTGTACACGCACAATAAACGGGAGCGTCGGAGCATTAAGAGAGCGATTAACCGACAGTTATGTACTGTAGCTATGTACCGTTTCAAGCCACCATACCTTATCATACTGCACGATGTCGTCAATGTAACATGTTTTCTCACCCGTCCAGCCTGAGTCACACCAGTCAAGAGAAGATGCATTTATGGTGAAGGAGAGAAAGGGGATCGGGGTCACCGTACAGTACTGTAATCTTTAGCCCTTTAACCCTTTCCTTCTAGACCCTCACCCCTCGATGATTCTGCGTCCTTCGATGTCCCAAAATGTCGCCTAATAATTAAGTCCGCCGGCTTATAAATCCCACCTCAAATCTGACCCTCGCCCTCGACCCTCGACCTTCCGGTCCCCACCAAAGTACTTCGTACTGTGGCACCTTTACCACTCATATTCTCGAGCCAAAAGCCCAAGTTCATGTCACAACCCTTGATCACTTACACATACCTGTACCCATCTACAATTGTCCAACCCGTTTTTATTTTTCATCTGCCCTTGGTATTCTGCATCTGCAAACCCCTTCTCTCCTCAGTCCTGAGGCAGCAAAGTTTCCGCGTCTACTCTACTGTACCAAGGTCGGTAGATCTACTAGTTGTAGTAAACAGTCACCAGTCCCATGCTAGCCCGCCCTTTCACCAACGACAACCTCCCAAGGATCTTGCGCCTTTCAACACCAACCGCCTCCCCCTCCCCAGCCTCTGCATAGGCCGGCATATTCCCTCAACAAGCTTACGCCGGATTTCTCTGTCCCCTCCTCTGTCCCACTCTCTGCCTCTAAGCTTTGAATGAAGGAAAAAAGCCATCATCCCTCACCTCAAGAGTACATCAACAAGAGCTCATCAACGCATTGGAAGAGCATTGGACTGCTTGCTTGCTGACAGTCGCCTCTTCAATTCACAGCTAACTCGCAAGAGTGCTCCACATGGATTCCAATCAACCTAGGCCGAATACCGTCAATCCTAGGCTGACTCTCTCCGCGCGTCAAGAGGAGCTTCTATTCGCAGCCCTCAATTCGACCACCAAGATTGCGAGCATAGACACTACCAATCTTCAATCAAAGGATTTCTTAATGGCTTCAGGCGCTTTCACCGAGTCACCTCTACAGGCCCCAGGTTCGGGTGGCTTTGAAGAGAGCCCTTTCATCGATTACGACTACGATTTTGAAGCCGACGGAAGCTTCGACTATGGCGACTTCAGCAATGACTCCCAAGGACAAATGATTGGCAACCTGCCTGGTACTTCTTCTTCGGATGGTGGTGATAACGATAGCCATGATAAGCGAAGCCATCCTGACGATGAGGGTGAGGACGAAGAAGGTGGCGGTAAACGGAGAGAAGGTGACGAAAAGACATCGAAGAAACCAGGCCGAAAGCCTTTGACATCTGAACCTACTTCTGTGAGTAATCTATCGGAAGTTTTTTCTTCGTTGCACAGCCGCTGATACTTCCCACAGAAGCGCAAGGCTCAAAACCGTGCTGCTCAACGGGCTTTCCGGGAGCGGAAGGAAAAGCACTTGAAGGATCTGGAGACCAAGGTCGAGGATTTGGAGAAAGCATCAGAGTCTGCCAATCACGAAAACAGCATCTTGCGTGCCCAAATAGAGAAGATGTCGATGGAGCTGCGGGAGTATCGCAAGAGGCTCTCCTTGACCGGCGCCACTGGACGAGCTCCATCACTGGGCAGCGGACTGCCACCGTACCTTGCAAAAGGCTTTGCAACTGGTGGACTTCATAATCCGAATGACGTCAACTTTCAATTCGAGTTCCCTAGATTCGGTCGCCTCCCTGGACCCTCAGCCTCCAGTAGCACCATTAATGGTACGAGGAATTCCTCGTTGCCATCTGTTGCTAGTAAGCATACGCCAAGTCCTGTGGAGAAGGCTCAAGTTAGCCCTCGCCATCAGTCGTTACAATATGCGGCGAAAATCAGCTCAAGTACAAGTTTGACACAAACGCCTTCGCAGCTTGATGGTGGAGACATGTCGAGTCTTTCTGGCCTTTTCAGTCCCTCGTTACTCGAAAGCGTTGGAAAGACACCACCATTCGAGTATTTTCCCATTAACAATAACGGCTCTAATGGATCGAGATCAAGCACAGATTCTGCGAATGGTAATATGAGTACTGGTCACAATACGTCATACAGTTCCCCTTCAGCATCGTCCAACTCAAATCATGGACCAAGTTCATCGTGTGGTACCTCCCCTGAGCCTACCATGCAATCTCCTGTTTGCAATAAGCCTGCTGACAGCACACTTACTACAATTGGAGAGGAGCATTCAGTAGTAGCAAGTGGTGAAGGTGAGCTCACCTTCTGCGATAAGCTTAACATGGCTTGTGGCAACCCCAACAACCCCATCCCACGTACAATGTCTGAGCCTGTTGCAAATTCAGGAACCTTGGATAACCCCTCCTTCGATATTAATGGAATTGACTGGTTTGCGCAACAAAACAACAACCAATTCGATCCACAGCTGTTTGGCGACTACAGAGAACCACAAGAGAACATACTTTCAGGTGAAGCCTTTGGAGATAGCTTCTTCACCGATGCTTTTGCTCTTGGAGGTGACTTCACCAGTCCCTTCAACATGGCCCCAAGTCCTGCCCCTCCTAAGAAGGACTTGGTCGCTCAGATTGACGAGAAACAAAATGAGGAGGATGAGGTTGTTCCGGGAGAAGACACAACACAGATGCTCAGCTGTAACACTATATGGTATGCCTCCATGATATCCATTCTGTGCCCACTGATCAGTTGAACCAATGGCTAATATGTTCTAGGGATCGCTTGCAAGCTTGCCCCAAGGTCAAGGATGGCGAATTTGATTTGGACCTTCTCTGCAAGGACCTCCAAAAGAAAGCAAAGTGTTCTGAAACTGGCGCCGTGGTCAACGAGTCGGATTTCAATAAAATAATGAAGTCATACACGAGCCAGACCGCGCAAAAGGCAACCCAGGCTTAAGGCCTCTTGATACCCAAGGACAGCAAGCATTTTCGAAATTTGAGGGCGTTGAGAGATAAAAGGCCATCCTCATACATGGATGAGCCGCGGATATGGAACATGGTCACAATCGGCGTCGCGGTCTACAATGACCCTTTATGGATCGTTGCTTGAGGAATGGAATTAAATGTTGATGGTTTACGTCGTTTATGGAATTGATTATACGAATGAAAGCATGGAGGCCGGGCGGGTGCGCACTTTTCGCTACCACGGGATTGATTGATGAATGATCTGATCGTCTATTTGGAGTTGCTTCGAATGATGGCTGTTTTCGAGTTGCTATGCTACAATACAAATCCAAGTCACAAATGGATATTTCTCCTGTCCGTTGAACCTCTTGCTTTACGTAGAACTAAATGCCCACTGGCCCAAATGAACCACGCAACCCGCAAGGCTTTTAGGAACAGCTCACTAGTACTCTCCACCTAGCTCACAGCTCGCTTTTGAAAAAAAAAAAGAGGAAACTGTTCTCACGACGATTTAATCAGAGAGCTTGCTTGGTATTTCTATACGCACCCATCATCTCATCTTCTTAAGTTCAAGTAGGGATCTAAATTCTCTACGGCAATAAAAGATGGCGTGCAGAAAGAGTATTGATGAGTGAAAATTTCTATCTCTACATGAATATTCTCCTTGGCCCGAGCAAATGGTTACTTTTACGCCCTAGCTTTATATATATGGGTAGGAAGAAGAAAGGAAATGAATGATTATTGTTTGTCTTTAGTTATTCTTGTTAATCTAGTCTACAATCTACTATTTGAAATATATATATAGAGAGAGACTCCTGTCTTGTGATTCAGTCACTCAAAAAGTATTACGCCTCTTACACAGTAGCCTGTCTCCCTTAGATGTCATATCAAATATCTAATTGAAAGTCTCTAAAGATCGAATAAGAGTAGAGTATCGAATGCCGGGGAAAAAAAAACTAATATTGGTATCATATCTACAAACCAGTTTCCACATGCTCCTTTCCCCCCTCCTCTCCTCCCCCCTTTATATTGGTATAATCTCCAGAAAAGAATACATGCAATAAACTGACCCTTCCAACCATACCTCCGAATGCCAAAGGTACGTAGCCAGGAAACTTTCCCGCTCATGCATTATTAAACGAACTCCCGCTGATCGCTTCGCAATGCTTGAATATCATTCCAACGTCAAAAAGCTACCAAATTCACTTCCTCCGCTCTATCCAAGAAGCATCCCGCTGCTTCAGTCTATGTATGTCGCAAAGAGGCGAGACTAGCCCCTTCGCGATTTTCTTGTACTCACTTCTTCTTCTTCTGTATGTTTGCCATTATGAGCCGCTCTTAGTCTCTTCAATTCTATACTCCAAAGCTCGTCGTTCATTCGCCACTGCTGATGACGACTCTGGCCCCCTCCTTGCCAAGAATTCCACGCTCTTGTGGTTTCGGGCTGTGACCTCTGCCCTTCTTCCTGCCTAGGAACGAAAGCATGCCTGTCGGCTTGGGGGCGACCTCAAGTTTGGCATCCGCTGGTAGTGTGGTGTCGTTCTTGGCTAGTTCTGACCAGCTACCTGTCTCACCTAAAACTACTTGCATACCTCCTCCCACTGACTCCTTTCGTGTTCCCGTTGGTCGTTGTACGCGAGTGTATGAGGGTTGGTAAGGCGAAAGGGAAGCTTGCCGAGCTACCTGCTTCGCATTCGGGTCCGCTTGATTGTTTGGAAGTGGAGGTGGTTGTTGTGGAGATACTGGTGGTGGTGAGCCCGATGGGGACGATACTTGGGATTTCGATCTTCTCCTTGACGTCGAGATTTTGCTGATAGATCTCCCCACGTTTGGACTCTGATCTTGTGTGATTGGAGGTGGTTGCGTCCAGTCACCTGGATTCTTTGGTGCATTCGGGCCCGAGGCTTCAACGAACCTGGCCATCCTGCTCAATGTTAGGGGTTATGCAATTGGTGACAGGGGCAGACCTTTCGTACGCAGCTGTTGTGTAGTCAAACGGCGTGAATTGCACTTCGATCATCTTGTACAACTCCTCCTCTCTGATTTCCTTCTCGGTGGCATCGTCCTTGAGTTGTTCCCTGGGTTTCTGCCGACGAGCTCTTGCCTCAAGTGGCGCCTCCTCCAACAGAAGTTCTTCTAGATCGTAGGTTGCATCAAAGTTAGTCTTCTCGGATGAAGGAACAAATATAGGCTCTATTTCCTTCCTTTCCAGAGCCTCAAAATCTATTGCTCGGAAAAATGGATTATCTGTGAAACTGTGGAAGCTCGCAGAACCAATACGCTTCGCTGGATCCTCCTCGAGAAAGGAGCTGATGGCGTGCAGACATGGCATCGACACTGGCGGATCGGTGACTGGAAATTTGGGGTTCGCTTTGGTAATTTGCACAGTCAATGTGCTTTGGGTGCTGCCTTCAAATGGTCTCTGAATAGCAACAAGTTAGTTGAGACCTAGATAGTAATCGTGATACATGTCGAATTCCGTACCTTGTTGTAGATGCATTCATAGAATAGAACTCCCAAAGACCACCAGTCTGCCCCTGAAGAGTACCCAGTTCCTTTGTAGACCTCTGGTGCCAAGTATGCTAATGTTCCCGATTTACTTGTTAGTGCTTTTCCAGGTGTATAGTCCGAAGAAACGTTCTAGTCAATGTTAGCAAACGTCCCTGCCTCTATCCATATAGTCCTTACAAAATCTGCCAAGTGAATGTGACCTTCCGAATCCAGGAGAACGTTGTCCGGTTTGACATCTCGATGAATG
Organism: Ploettnerulaceae sp. D365; assembly: GCA_003988805.1. NCBI lineage: Eukaryota > Fungi > Ascomycota > Leotiomycetes > Helotiales > Ploettnerulaceae > Ploettnerulaceae sp. D365. The sequence continues at coordinate 50,095 of QYAL01000088.1, read as the reverse complement.
ATACCCTGTTTGTGGATATATCTCAAGGCACATCCCAACTCGGAGATCCAAAATCGGACGGCTTCTTCTGTAAACGTCTTCCTCGAGATGTGGAATCGCAGGTCGCCGCCATTCATCAAATCCACCACCAAGTACCTGGATACTCAATTAGCAGAGGCTCCAACTGAGATGATTTTGACACCTTACATATATTCAATGTCTTGGAACGAGTACCGCAGATTGCAAATAAACTGGTAGTTCAAATGCTCCAGCATCCGCCTCTCCCTCAAGATATTCCGCACGCTTTCCGATCGAACGACTATATGCCCGGTCAGTAGGTTCCACAGCCGACCGCTTCAGATTCGCGTACCCTCATCTTTCCTAATGTATCTTTAGGATGTCCAGTCAGCAATTTTCCTGCGCCAGACCATTGACTGCATGCTTACTTCAGGGCGAATGTCAGCCCAGTGTCTTTCCGTTCCACGATGCGGACTTTCCCAAAGGCCCCCTTCCCGACAACTCGTAGTAGACGGAAATGGTTCAGATTCACTGCAGCGGAGCCATGATTAGCACGCAGTTATGATTGGATGTGACGGTCGTCGGGGTCTCCTGGTATTGTGCTTCGTTGCAAATTATCTGCAAAGGCGGGAACCTGCACATACCTTCATCTGAGAAGCACACAGCAGACTGGCTGTTCCCCATTGGCGCGTTGCAAAGCTGCCAGCCAATTTACTTGGTGAGATCGATATTTTGGATGGTGAGGTTGCTCGCCTGCATGCTAGCATGTGATAACTAAATAATGCACGAGAGGCAGAGCTCTGGAAAGTACAGTGATTGTTGCCTGGATCGTAATTCGAGAGGTCGCAAAAGTGGATGTGCGAGGTCTTCCAGAATAAGCCTTCGCCTTGATATCCTCAAACAGCCCCTAAGTTGGTGAAGAAACAGCGAACTCTATATGGGATGGGAGTTGAAAAGTGAGGTGCTGACAGGTGCTGAATCGAACAAGGAGGAATTCGAGAATGTTTCCGAATTGGCGGTGTCTGAGACTTTCTATGCACTCCTGAGCGGGTGGTGTCTCGCTGTGGCTTTCAGCTGCTTTCCGTCAACCCTTTCGCAAAAAGTCTGGTTCAGGTCCCAGCTCCAGCCACTCGAGGACGATCGGTGTCAAGATTATCAAAAGAATCTTTTCAGAGAATAATAATAATAAGAAGTGATAGGCGTGGAAAGCCGAAATCATGGGACCAGCATGGTAATTAAAGCTCCGCCGATGTGTGAGAACTAAGGCTTCGGCCAAAGGCAAGACAAGGCAGGCCGCCCAGGACCCACGGCCTGTGGCAATCCACTCCTCCTCCCTGCCGATAGCAATCATGAACCCTGAACGAAGGACTGGGCCAGTAATAACATTACAGATGGAGATTGATACGCAGCGATTATTCCAAGTTTGTCGTGGTTTGTCGAGAAAGAGTGTCAGAAGAAGAGAAAAGACTTTCCAGCTTACTCGATGCTTCTAGGTTGTCATCGAGACTTCTGATATCATGTTATTCCTTTCCATATCATTACAGTACCATTCATTACCTTTACCATACTCCGAACCGCACGGAATTCTGCAGAGATGTGCGCATGCTCATCTGACATGACACCGGCCGTTGCTGGATCAATTATTGGCATTCTACAATGTACAATATGATACATAGCATCTCATCGGTATGCAACCAAGGGCATGGATGAGAGACAGCGGTGGACCTTGAGCGCGCGTGGTCAGAGATGGACAAGGGGAATAACACATGGCCGAGGGCATGGGGTGAAGCTGACAGCACCGAAAATGGATTTTAGGCTTTGTTTCCATGCCTTCTTAGCCGGCATCTATCAATATACTTCGAACGGTACGAAGCAGCGGTACATGACATGACAAAGCCCTCGAAGTTCACCACCAATTCCACGAGTCAGAGATCTACGAGAGAGCAATAATTTACTGTACTGTACTGTACCATCATCATCGCGGCAAGGATAAGCCGAGGACTACATAATCAATGGATAGATTTATCTATCGCATCATTTCAACGTCAAATTCAACTGCAACTTCAATCTTCAATCTCCAACCTTCAACCTTCAAAGACCAAGTCTGACCGGATAAAGTATGGCTTTGGAAACCCTCCCAAGAATAGAGCCACGCCATGCCACGTACGAAGTATGTACAGTAGGAACCCGGGCATTATGTATCCTTTGAGATCCAAGCTTCATGAATGATATGATTACTGTACAGTATTAGGAAATTCTCAACGAACATCACACCTTCTTCAAGATAGTATCTTCGTACCTATCCACTCTCTCCACCACTCATCCTCTCGACTCTTGTACCCCTATCGTACATTACATTATTGCCCTCGGTTCAGCTCCTAAGCGATTGTCCAGTTGTGGATCTCCTCTGGTTCACAAATAGCAATTGCTCATGTTACTTGAAGATTAAGGGGCGGCTGGCCATTCGATCATGGTCACGCGCTGCTCTAGTGACTGATCTTCCTCATGGCAATCAACCACATACGAAGTATTATTTCCGTCCGATGCCTGTGCACTCACAAGAAAGAAATGGTTGCTTGTTACCCCGTACAAACATCAACCTGGGAACAGTACAGTATCTCAACGGGCCTGCCGAGACAAGACCTTGTCGTTTCATCTATCGCCACCTACTGACAAGTTCATCGGATTCAATTGAAGGACATTGAGGATGAGACTCAAATATCGGGTGCAAACAAAGAAATCACGGAGATCCAAAGCTTCCCTGTTACTGTACTCCTATCTTCAAGACCCGGAGCATTACAGTACTGTATGTACCTTGGGAAAAAGAAAAGAAAATGATACATACGATTGAGAACAAATCTGCCGCCACTGCCGAACCCTGATCCACTCCCCCTCCTTAAGATACATCACAAATGCATCTCAAATAGTACTGTAATGATACATGTAATAATGAGATCTCTCAGCTGAAGCTTTCCCTCCCGCTCAAGACATCCTTTCTACTTTCCACGTGTGCATGCAAGGGCACACAACCTTCGTCAGCAGCCAGCAGCCAGCAGCAGCCAGTGAGATAAAATGGATTCAGCCAGCCAACCCAAACGCCAAATGCGGCGTACTTCGTACAGTACCAGTACCGTACCTGCATCGCATAAGTAGCCAGGCCAGGAATACAGAGCCAAGAATCTGTCCCCATGTCCATGTCTTCTAGAAGCAAAATATAAATGTTCCTTGAAACCCAAACAAAACTCCTACCTCATGAAACACCTTACGATACTGTATAAATATACATCCAACACATGAATGAACGCCTCTCGGGGGCTTCTGAGACGGCGACGGCTTCTAGAACATCGCTTCTGCACCCCTTCGTTTCCATGCTACACATGTGCACGTGCACGGGGAATTAATTATCGGAATTCACTTCTCCTGGAAATCTCCCTGAGATCTCAGAAGTCGTGATTAGTACTATATGTGAGAATCCGTCGGCCACTGATTTGGAATTTTTGGTTTGGTTTGGTTTAATTTGTGTTACAGTACAGTACTATATGGGGTAACTTTTACTTTTTCTTTCAAAGTAGCTTTTGTGGTTTGTGGCTTTGTTTGTATTTCAACGGCAACGGCCTCGCCGCTCACAAGGTTCAACGCCGACCCACCATGCCTTTCGCTTTCGTTCTTCCCGAGAAACTTGTCGAAATAGTACCTAATGAACCAATAATAGCCCTCTCGCACGCCTCTCGCGTACCGAGCGGGTAGAAGTGTACAGATGTTCTTTCTGATTGGTTACGTGTTATGTATTGATATCGGTTAAGTCTGATACTGATACTGTACGAATGGCTGATCTTGGCAGGGTCGAATACATATTAACACGGAGAAGGGAATGCCGAGGTTCATAAATCTGGGCTGAGGGCTCAATGTACTTGATTCATCGCGTTTGGTTTAGTGTTTACTTTTCGGGGTATGATAGTCTGTTTAGCTGCCTTAAAGCGCCACATGGACGCATTAGATATAGAATTTCCAGGTCTAGCCTATCCGTAATCGCGCTTATCTACAAATACTACTGTACTTTGTCTTTGCAGGATAGATAACATAATATCCTTTGCCTTCCGTTCTGTACAGATCTTTTAGTTGAGCTGCCATTAAGGAATATACTACTCGTAGTTTTCTGTTGAAGATCTCAGGACCAATTGTGTTCTCTATGGAATAGGTATTAATAATAGATACAAGGTGCAAATAGAGCTATGCTAGCCATTCCCTGCGCTCGCGATGGAGCTTTACCCTTGTTTGCTGCCACAGATTCGTAATACGTTGATTGTCGAGCATGACATGAATGATGGTGCGATTTATTGATGGAAAAATTTGGTCAGTAATCCTCCCGAAGAGGTCGGATCAGTTGATCCAACAAGGCATCAAGATCTGTCCAGTTCTCAGGCTTCTCGGCAAACTTCCGATGCATTTGAGACAAGATGTGCTGTTTAAACTTGTTAGTATGGAAGCTAAACTGAGATAGGGAGCCTAGAATACCTCATCAAAATCCTCGAACTTATCTTGGCAATTCTCACAATATCCAGGTTTGGGATCTCGCTTCTCGAGTTTCCTCTGATGAACTGCCTTAGCCTTGCGAGTTGCTTCAATTTTCCTTGCATTGTCCTCAGTTTCAGACGGATCGACATCTTCCTCAATTAAAGTAAGCTTGTCTTGTCCCTTCATTCTCGTTGGTCGATTGCCTATCTCCTCTCTAGCAGCAGCACTGATGTCCGTCATACGATGAGAGCTTGTCATGCCATAAGAGCCAGGGCCGCCGCTGTTCTTCTCCAGGACTTTTCTCTGTAGACCATGAACTTCCTTGCTAGTTCCGGCCTTTGCCCCTGGCTGGGCTGCTGTTGAAGAGATCATGTTGGATCTGATTGCAGAAGTAACATTCGAGGGTTGTAGTCCAGAGGCAACGGGCTCACCTCCGAAGAGACGGCCTACAGCAGCACGGCTTACAAATGCATTGCCTCTGGAAGAAGCTTCTTGCGCTATTTTTGCCGAGAAAGAGCTGTTGCTTGGGGCAAATGGATTGGTCTGCCTCGCCGAGACGGTTCCATTTCGATTTGAAGCTTTGTCCATCTCGGATAGTGTCCTCTTGCCAGTGGCAGCTTTTGGGGGTTGCATTCTGGATGCTTGAACGGCAGCTGCAGCTCGAGTTCGTGGAACGATGGCCTTTTCCTTTTCTTGCTGCCTCTGAAGTCTCAACAATTCCTTCTCCCTCTCTTCTTCTCTTCGACTGTAATCGATTTCCTCGATGAAGGGACACTTGCCATTAGCCACGCTACGAAATTGAGGCCAGTCGCCATCCTGTTTGTTTGCTACCTTGGCGTATTCTCGAACCATTATTGGTCGTTGTTTTTCGTCTATGTCGTGGATATAAATGAAAGGTCCCTTGAAAAGCGTGATCTCTTTTGTGGCGACCGTCGGGTCTCGATCAGAAGGCCCATTGATTCTCTCGTTACGGAGGAGTTGTGACAAATCCGCCTCATGAGTAGTTCGGGGAATAGCTGCAGATACAGAGTTACTTCTAGTGTTGTGTCCATGTGGCTGGTATCCTGCCTCAGTGTCAAACATAGTTGTCATCATTCGTTGCAACTTGTCCGACGCCCATATCTTCATGCCTAATTCCCGTGCCCTAAACAGGACATCTGCATTACGGCTTTGTTGTCTTCTAGTTTCTCCGTCATGGCCATGAGGTGCCAACCTCCTGTTTATTGGGGCCTCAAATGTAAACTTCCCCCTTCCCCCCAGCTCGGAATGTGTATTGGTAGGTTCTGATGACCGATCTAGGAGGGAAGGGTTGATCGTTTGTGGTTGGCTGTTCTGTGAATGAGATTCATTTGTAGAAGATAGGATAGGCGTTTCCGTGGAACTACTTTGCTGGGCTGGAGGGATAGTTCGAGTCGTCACAACATGAGTAACTGCATTTGAGAAAAACTTCTCTTCGCGCTGTTCTACAGTTAGTGGTTAAATAGCCGCAGAGTGGACAAAGTATACTTACTGCACCAAGAGCAATTACTTGCTTTATATACTTAGCACGTACTTCCTCCGGTACACTCTCGAAATAAAAGACGAAGGTCGGGAAGATCTTTCGATAGTGCTTCTTCCATTGTCTTATTATCTCGAAATTCTGCTCGGACGTCTTGTCTGCCTTCGTAATCGCCTGCTGGGGCTTTTCTCTCACTGCAACAAGTTTCCGTTCAAAGGCGGATTGCTGAGATATATTGGTCTTTCTGGTAAACACACGACCCTCCACAGCGTGTTCGTTTATTTGCTGACGAGGCGGTGTTCTCAACGTTTGGTAGCTGTAGAGCATCTGTTTCTTAGCAGGCGGGGGTTGTCCATAAGCTTCTTCGCGTTGGACTGTAGCATATGATCGTTTCTGCTTAGATGCAGCAGCTGCCACAGCTCGGTAGGGCGAATTAACGGCATTAGGGTTGCTCGACAAGGGCACTCTCTTCTGGGACATCGTAGATAGGTTGTGTGGCGAAGGCGATATCGATACTGCTGCCATAAGAAAGCACTCTCAAGCGTCTGGCAACCTCGAGTCCGGTGAGGGAGTGGGGTGTGCTCGTACACGCGACAGGGACGTTCGACTAGCTTCGGACGAGAATCATAAAGACATTGAGGAAAAATGATTGAGTACTCGTACTGACTACGTTGCAGATGGCGCGATTAAGGAGTGAGGGCGCATGAAAGGATAAGCTGCGGTGGTGATTTGGGAGGAGGAATCCTGGATGTTTGGATCAACAAGCAAGTCGAAGTTGCTCGGACCCACTGGCAAGAAAACGACGCGACAGAAGCCACAGCAACGTCGCTTACAGTACACAGTCTGGACCGTTATGCACGACATAACAATTATGCTTATTCATGTGTAAAGTTATCATCGTGATATTCCCATAAAGCCAATATCTTGTCCATACTATGAATTGAGGAACTACAACTTTCACGGAGACACCAAATCCTTCAGACATGAAGTTGCGGAGACCTGCCTTGCAGCAACTGCATAAGGCATTCTCAACCTCTTACCCTCAGTACCCATTCCAAGTCCTAGCATCTGCAGCAAGGAATCATGCCACCACTCGAACTCGCAGGGCGTATGCCTCTGTATCCGCGGCGGACCTCCAATTTGGGCAACCTGTATATGAGACTCATCCACATCTATTGAAGCCCGGGGAAAGTATGCTAAACTTATGGTTACAATTCTGCCCACTCCTAACATGTTTTTATAGTTACTCCCGGTATAACCGCCCAAGAATACGCAGACCGACGAGCAAGGCTTGTTGCAAGTTTACCTGCCAATGGAATAGCAATTTTGGGATCGTCTGATATAAAATATCGATCTGGAGCTGTCTTCTACGAGTTCCACCAAGAACCGAATTTTCTATACTTGACGGGATTCAACGAACCACAAGCAGTAGCTGTGGTACAACGGGTTGGATCCACTTCAGAATATATATTCCATCTGTTCCTCCGACCGAAAGATGCAAGGGCAGAACAGTGGGAAGGTGCGAGGTCTGGTGAGCAAGCGGCTCTTGATGTGTTCAATGCAGATAAGGTCCGTCTCCTAGCTGAGGACTCTGAGCAAGTGCTGATATACTTAGTCGGGAGACGTCAATGATCTACATACCCTACTTCCACCACTAATAGCAGAGGCGAGCGAGATCTATACAGACATTGCAAAGTGCTCTGGGCTCGGGCTCTTTTTCCGGAACCAAGATGCACCACCCAACGACTTCCAGAAAATGATAAAGGGTAGCAAAGTCAAGCCACTAAAGCCGTTGATGCATGAATTGAGAATCATCAAAAGTGAAGCGGAGATCACGAACCTGCGTTTAGCCGGGAAATATTCTGGAAGAGCTATCACAAATGCCATGCGCCGCCAATGGACCAAAGAGAAAGATCTTCACGCCTTCCTGGACTATGACTTCAAAGCTTGCGGGTGTGATACCACTGCATACATACCAGTCATTGCTGGTGGTCAAAATGCTCTGAGCATTCATTACGTCCGAAACAACGATGTACTTCATGACAGGCAGATTGTCTTAGTGGATGCTGGCGGAGAGTATGGGGGTTATATCACAGATATTACCAGGTCTTGGCCCATCAATGGGAAATTCTCTGATGCTCAAAAGGATCTCTACGAGGCCATCCTTCGTGTGCAACGAAGCAGCATATCACTATGCCGAGAGAGTGCAAACATGACTCTGGATAAGATCCATCAAATCACTGAGCATGGCCTGAAACAGGCCCTTAAGCAGTTGGGATTTGACGTGAGTGGCAATGCCATGGATACTCTCTTCCCTCATCACGTTGGTCATTATGTTGGACTTGATGTACACGATTGTCCAGGGTATCCTCGGTCAGTGCCTTTAATTGCTGGCCACTGTGTTACAATCGAACCGGGAATATATGTTCCCGATGATGAGAGATGGCCCGAACACTTCAGAGGAATAGGAATACGGATAGAGGACAGTGTTTGCGTTCAGGACGATTCACCTCTGATATTAACAACAGAGGCGGTAAAGGAAGTCGCAGATATCGAGGCATTGAGGGATTAGTACATATGTAGTATAGCCTTTTGTAAGCATATTTGTAAGATGATGCACACCATTTAGCTCACGGCCTTCGAAGATCTGATCCTGGAAAAAGATTCAGACAATGGTAAGCTTTTCCCACCTGTTCCACATTAAAACATCATGTTGGTATGTACCACAATTTCGAACTATACGACAGGAAAGATTTAGTATTCTGTAAATGGAATGTGTGCTAAAAACCTAGGTAAATGTATACTATTCGTGTGACAAAATTTCATGAGGAGCTCCCGTGGTACAGTATCAAGCTGCAGACCCTTGTTAGCGACTTCTGATCCACCAACTCTCAGCCTTGCACCACCTTCAAGCCTCAAGCTCTACAAAGTACAACGATACACACAACATCGTAGCAATGACTTCTCCGTCACCCACGCCCTCGAGATCCAGCACTCCAGCTGACAACACAAATGCGATCCCAGACTCTGCAGACCATGATCCCGATATTCCCCTCACGCTCGCAAGCTCTATGATTCTCACCTCTCTGCCTCGCGACGCAGCTACAGCTCTCTCCTCTGCCGGCGAATTTCCTAAACCCAAAGTAGCTGTGCATTTCAAAGCCGTGGGAAGTGCGCCGACGTTGCGGAATCAGGTATGCAAGATCTCAAGCACGCAGAGGTTCGAGGTCGTGGTCGCATATTTGAGGAGGGTGCTGAAGGTAGGAGAGATGGATAGTGTGTTCTTGTATGTCAATTCTAGTTTCGCGCCGGCGCTTGACGAAGTTGTGGGAAATCTGCATAGAGTAAGTCCGTTCATTGTGTGTTACAGTCTCCAATGTGGGCACTTTTGCTAATCACTTTGCGTAGTGTTTCAAGGATTCTAAGGATCAACTCATTGTTACTTATTCGATGACACCCGCTTTTGGATGAAGGACTGCGGACATGCTTCAAAGGCACTATTGAATCGCCTGTGCTGCTACATGCTACCAGCTCCGTGGATAAAATTTCCCCTAAAAACCCCAACCCGCTCAAACACATTACAAGATGGACGCATGGGTGGAGAGCATCACTCTATTCCATGCAGTATGCAATACAAACACAATTTGCAGATTCAAGCTTTGCTCTGCAAGACGCGCTTAAATTTTTGCAACTCTTCTTTCGAGATCGGATAAGTGTGTTCAGGAGCAGGGTATGAACGGCTCTTGGTTTCGTCTCTGTAAGCCTCGATGGCCATTAAGCTTTCATTCCATACACTCCCATACTTCTTGACAAACTTCGGAATAAATCTACCGGGAGGGAAATTCCCAGTCATATCAACCTGGACCAGCACTTGTCCCGAACAACCGTTTCCGGCACCAATACCTATTGTCGGAACGGACAGCTCCTTTGTGATCAAAGCTGCGATCTCTTGGGGAACAGCTTCAATGACCATAGCGAAACATCCGGCTTCCTGTACTGCTAAGGCATCCTCGAGGACTTTCAAGGCACCAATAGATGTCTTTCCCTGGACACGAAATCCCCCGAGAGCATTCTGCCGTTGAGGTGTCAACCCGATGTGGCCAAGGACTGGAATGCCCGCTGTCGTGATCTTCTTGATGGTTGAAGCCATTTCCAGGCCACCTTCAAGTTTGACACCTTGCATGCGTCCGTCTTTGACAAATTTAATCGCAGTTGCTAATGCTTGCTCGGGCGAAATTTCATATGATCCCATAGGAAGATCTCCAACCTGATAACGGCATCAGGTTCAGAAATTTTTGCAGGGCACGTGAATACATACAGTGAAGGCTGTTTTTGCGGCTCGGGACACGGAGCGACAATGAAGCAACATCTCGTCCACCAAGATTTCACTGGTATCTTCCATACCCAATGCTACCATTGCAAGACTATCTCCAACGAGAACTATTTCTATCCCAGCGACGTCGGCGACATGGCCACTAGGAAAATCATGGGCCGTGAGAACAGTGATTGGTTCCCCTTTCTTGTATAATGTCCGAAGAGTATTCAACGTAATTTTCTTCCTCTGATTTGGACTCGAAGGCCCCATCGGCGAATGAGAGCTATTCCTGATTTGATACCGGTAAAGAAATGGCAGAGCAGCAAGTGAGGTTGGCTTAAGGGACCTTGGTATTGGTAGACGAGCACGAGACCGTTTCATGACGGAAAGTGCTGCGGACATAACGGCAACTGGTGGTTATTGCGCAAAGGTTGATGCACACGATGACTGAACTGAATATTATCACAACAGAAACAAAGGAAGGGCATTGTGTGGGGAGCAGATCTTATTATCATGGGTCGTGATGAGCTTCACGCAGTTGATTCTATACTGCCCTGACGAAGACGGATGAGTGAAGACCGATATTTTGCCTCGGCTCAGAGGCTAAGAGGCTAGCCTGTTCTTAGACTCGTGAGCGCGAGGCTGAGATATATTTCCTTTCACCGCGAATTTCGAGGAGAGCATTAGTATGGCCATTCTTTTAGCAGAATATTGAAGTTTATGCAGTTAAATCAATTAGTATAAGTGAACCCCAAAGGAAGTGCCGCCTGCCATGTCCTTACGACCACTGTAAAGTCAAGCGCACCTGACCTGTTCTTGAAGGATAAAAGGAGGGGACATGACTCATGAGCCTCTTTATCCCACAGAAACAGTACTGCTGAGCTGCACATATCGTGATGCTAGGAATGGGTATGAAGTGACGACCGAACACAAAGTGCTCATACTCATCAAACACGTACCACCACAACACTACATGTAATAATTCAAGGGTACCCTAATTCAATACTGTACGGTACTGTACCCCGCTAATAGAGCCGAAAGGGGAGCAGCCGAAGCGATAAAGCCTGCACGATAAGACGCAACCTTCGCAACTCCGCTCTTTGCCGTCATTTCACCTAATCTGCCAATTTCACTCCTTTGCAGCACACAAGACTCTTCGCTGCAGACAATCATATCTCGGGATCACAGACACGCCAGCTCTCAAAATCTTTTACTCCTTCGAATATCCTGCGGTTCAAGACCCACCTCGAGAATCACCTCCCGCCAACTCGCTCCACCACCAAACACGGACTTCTAACAACGCAAGTCAAGATGTCTTCCCCTCGTCGACGTATTGAGACGGATGTGAGTGAAGTATCTATTGGACCTTGTAGAGTATAGAGCGTCAGTGACTGACTGGTGTTTGTCCATAACAGGTGATGAAGTAGGTCGCACCACCCAAGTATGTCCCGACTGAACGAACAACCGTTAACATGGTGTCTCTAGGATGTATATGCTACCCATAAAACGACCTTTGCAGGCTACCCTGATAGAGACTGATAGATTTTTAGGCTGATGAGCGACTATGAAGTTACTCTTGTCAATGATAATAGTGAGTGTCGACTTTTTCAAAATATTTGGCTTGTGCTAACATCCCATTCAGTGTATGCGCTCCCATAGTCCGAAACCCACGCATAAGATATTGATAGTACGACACTAGGCAGGAATTTTATGTGCGATTCAAGGGCCCTGAAGAGAGTCAGTTGTCCGGAGCGAGGAACAGAAGAGAGACCTGACTAAATGTAGCACCGTTTCAGGGAGGTTTATGGAAGGTTCACGTCGAGCTGCCGGATCAGTACCCCTACAAGTCTCCCAGCATCGGCTTCGTCAACCGCATATTCCACCCCAATATTGACGAGTTGTATGGTTCTTTCCTAAGCAAGTGGTTGGATGCTGACTGAGAAGTAGATCGGGCTCCGTGTGCCTCGATGTGATTAACCAAACGTGGTCCCCCATGTTCGACATGATTAACATCTTCGAAGTCTTTCTCCCACAACTCCTCCGATATCCAAACCCTACTGATCCACTAAATGGTGAGGCTGCCGCGCTACTGATGCGGGAACCTAAGAGCTACGATGCCAAGGTTAAGGGTGAGAAGCCACAGGAATGAGTTTTTCGAGTGCTACTGACAATTCACAGAATACGTAGCCAAATATGCAAGCAAAGAGGCTGCCGATGATGCCGGGGCTGAGACGGACGATGATGATGACATGTCCTCCGTGGGAAGCTTTGGGGATGATGAGGATGAAGAGCCAGCAGGTCAAATGGAGGAGGTCTAAGTTTAGGCCAACAAGTCGATACAGCTCACTGGAACCTCGGTAATGAGAACCTGTCTTTCTTTACGCATTCTGCATGGTGTTCATAGGGGTTTCGGAGCTTAGGAATGGATAAGGTGCTTTAGGGATGGACAAGGTGCTTTCAATGGAGTATGCGGTTGGCAGCATTTTTGATGATCTTTCGCATGGCACTTCTTAGCACCGAGTAAGCAGCAGATAGGAATACAGAGCAATCTTGACCTTTCCAGGCTGGAGCAATTCTGTCAAGATTCCTTGGTGCGGGCCGACTCGTAGAATACATAGATCTCAGGTCTACCTTCATTGAAGATAAGATTAATATTTTGATATTTACTTTCTAATCATAACACTCAACGTGCCCAGCGAATTTATGGGCTCCTGATCTAGTCGCTAACATAGTGATGGAATATCCCAGAAGTTAACACAAGTAGTCCACTGCAAGTCATAAATACCAGATTCCTGTAATCCGAGCCCTCCTTGATCAAAGATAAAGCAACCACCACAAAAACATTCAATGGGATCCTCAGCATCCCATAAATTCTCGCCCGGATTCCATCATCGATGAAACGGCCTTTCAGATATCCAACACTTGGCCAGTACATTCCAACACACGTTTCAAAAATACAGAAACTCCAGAAAGTTACCACCTCGTCTTGGACGACAACAGTGATGAGAAGACTGCTGCTTGCTGTGGCAAAAATAATTGTAAGGAGTCGGGCGTGGGAGATAAGTTTGTGTTTCGAGACTAGGAGGTTGAACGCCAAGGACCCGAGCATGACGGAGCCCATGAAACAGGCGAAGATCATGCCGAGTGGTAGCGCTGGGGAGCCCGCGAGAGCTTGAGCGGCTTTCAGTGCCGGTGTCCAGAAAAAGACGAAGAGATACATGCTACCTTCAAAGAAGCATGATGCCACTCCGAGAGTGAGGATACGCTTGTCTGTAAAGAAAGTCTTGAGGGCATCCTTTTGGGGTACGGTTGAGGACTCGGATGTTTCACGACTGTCTCCATAATTCTCTGTCCAGCATGCGAGGATGATCCAGAAAGCTATCACGAGGAGACCAGCACTGGCCATGAACGGAGCCCGCTTTGTACCTGTAAATGTGACCAACCATTCGCTGAATACCCCAGATAAAATAGCAACAATGCTGTTTAAGGTCGTCATGATGCCGTACATTCCACTCAAGCTTAAACCTGCTTTGTCTACCTGCCTCCTATGATACTCTGTGACCATCCAGCTCTCGAAAGCACTGTACATCAAACTCGTCGAGAGGCCACCGAAGACTCTACCCAAAAATAGAGCTGGAACACTTGGGATGAGAGTAGAGAAACAGGCAATGGAGTAGGTGATGCAGAAGACTAGGCAGGCCAACTTACGACCATATCGATCGGCGAAATGGCCTACAAAGTATCCGGAAATGCCTCCGGAAAGGAAGCCGGTTGTAAATAGAGCAGCAACTATAGTTTCTTTAAGCCCAAACTGGTCCTTATATAAACTGTAGACATACGGCCCTACATTTGATCAGTAATTGATCAATAATAGCTCAAAAGACAGGCGTTAATAGCATACCCTGAAGCCAATCTGAACCCATCACTAAGCAGTACACTGTAAGGAATAGCCGAGAGAATTGACCAGCTTCTAACTTTGCTTTCGGTGTGACGGGAGGCTGATTCAAGGCCCTCTGTTCTGGTGACTTCTCCCCGTTGTAATACTGCCTCCAGCTCAGAATACAGCATCCTGTGACCAACAGAACAAAGGCTGAATCGTAGAAGTCCATGGCGGAGAAAATAAAGATGAGTGAAGCTGCCTGCGCTCTCAAGTTCAACCGTGGTGAGAAATCGGAGGCAATATCGGGGCGGGAGATGGCACACATTAAATAAGTAGATATCTTTGGATGAAGACGATCTGAAGATCAACAGGCGATCTTTGAAGCGCAAACAGACACGAGGTTCTTCAAACAAACATATCGTCCCGTCGCCTTCTGTGACACGCCCAGCAATGAGTCTGAGACGATGAGTGCAAGGCTTAAGGGTCCGGTTGAGACTGACTATCTTGTTCCTGACCCGGCGCAAATCAAACGTGAGTTGTGAAAGCTCATTCTCTATAGAATAGGTACAACCTAGAAAGATGTTAAAAATCGCAATCTCTTAGAAAATTGCAACATATATTCTTCTGGGGCTTGAGGTGTCAGCGATACAAAGCCTAGGCTTAGATCGTATCATCATCGTAATCGTAATCGTATCCCATGAAGCGGAGAGGATCAAAGTTATACCGGCTGACTAATATGGTATGTATGTATCACCGCCTACGGCAGAAACTCAGTGCATTCCGGCCGCTGCAACTGCTGGAAAGCTTCACTTCGCATTCGGTATCCGCCATGGATTGGTAGAGAGAAAAAAATTGTGTGGATTTGTGTATGAGTAGAATCTATGGATGGTGATTGGGAGGAAGTAAGTCCTGATATCCGACGTGCTCCTGTCCCGTGTCGAGGGGCTGTTGACATTTCCCCCAATCCACACAGCGGGGCAGCAGCTGCAGTCTCGCAGACTTTGATATTCTGAATGACTGTCAATATCCTACCATCCCGTGCTAATCTATTCTGCTCTTACAGGTAGGGCGCCTGCTCCTTCCACCTCCTGGGCCTCAAGGGATCTCAACGCCTGCGACAACAATTGGTTTCGACAATTCTCAGGAGCTACTTTGGGTTGGGAATCAATATGGACGAGTCTCTAGCTTCTACGGCAATGAGCTTCAAAGATATACGTCCTTCAAATGTGGAGTGGCCTCTGTTTATCAGTTGCTCTTCCATGATAAAGGAATCATTGCTCTAACCGCCACAAGCGTGCATATGGCAATGAGACGGGGACCTCCCATATGGCACATCACGTATGGATATCTACATTGCATTGCTCAGGTGTTAGCTGATATATGTTGGAATAGTCATAATGAAATGAAAGGTCTTCGGTGCATGAGCTACACGAATAAAGGAAATGCAGAAATTGTAGTCGCTGGCCTACAGGACCAGATGTTTGTAATTGATGTAGAAAAAGGCTCTGTCACCAAAAAGGTACTACGAATTCAGAGTTCCATGGCACAGTTATACTAAAATGCTCAGATGACGACAAGTGATCAATACACCATGATGAGGCGAAGTCGGTATATCTGCGCTGCGACCCAGAAAGGCTCTATTAACATTCTCGACCCGTCCGATTTTCATGTTATTAAAGTCTGGAAAGCCCATTCCTCCCTCATCCATGACATGGATGCACAAAATGATTTTATCGTTAGCTGCGGCGCCCAAGTTCGGGGGCAGGGACAATCATACATCTTAGACGTCATGGTCAACGTGTTTGATCTGAAAAATATGGTTGCATCAAGTCCGATACCATTTCCTGCAGGAGCAGCGCATTTGAGGATGCACCCCCGCATGTCGACAACTTTAATGGTGTTATCTCAGCATGGCCAAATGCATATTGTCGACTTGATGAACACAAATTCGAGCAACATAAAACAGGTCAGCAGCTTGTCTTCCGTCAGCATCCTAGAAATAGCACCTTCTGGGGAAGCATTGGCTTTGGCAGATACCGATAGTTCCATCCACTTGTGGGGATCCCCTTCCAGAATACATTTTGGGGATGTCAGTAATCCGGTGGAGTTCGCTGAACCGGAAGAGACTCACATTGAGATTGATTGGAGTCCTAACACGTGAGTGCACACTTCGAGTACCGTTCCCGCCTGAACCCTTTTTTTAATTATATATAGGCCACTAAACAGTATCGGGATGCCATACTATCGAGAACAGCTGCTATCCTCCTGGCCTAGCCATTTGGTCTTTGAAGTTGGTGCACCACCTTCTAAACCCGACCAACAACTTTTATCATCTTTGAAGGTTGCAGAATGGGGAGGGTACGGACGCAACAACCGCATTTTTAGAAGAAACCAAACCGAGAACACCAGAACAATAGAGAAATCTACTTCTAGCTTGCAAGCTCCTAAGTTTCTTAGCGAGCAGCCGACGAACGACACGGCTGGGGAGCGAAGGTCAAGCACTTCTGATATTGTTGGAGCGACTGAGCTATTGAGTTTAAAACAAGATGTTCCGATTGAGTATGAAAACGTGGAGATTAAATACAGCAAATTTGGGGTGGACGATTTTGACTTTGGGTTAGTCGCTGCTTGAATTATCAGACATTTATACTGACTGCCTACAGCTTCTATAATAAGACTCGATACTCTGGATTGGAGATACATATCCCGAACTCGTATGCCAATTCGTTGTTACAGATCCTTCACTTTACACCCCTCATTCGTAATTTGGCTCTACAGCACACTGCTACTAGATGCATCAGTGAGCTGTGTCTATTGTGCGAAATGGGGTTTCTGTTTGACATGCTCGAAAGAGCTGAAGGCTCGACTTGCCAGGCAACAAATTTTTTGAAAACGTTCAGTTATCAACCACAAGGTATGGGACTTGCTGCTCCAGGTTGCAAAGCTTGTTGAGTCTGTGTTAACATGGCTTTAGCTGGACCATTGGGTCTCCTCGAAGAAGATGCAATAGGAACCTCCCTGACAACAATGCTGCAGGGACTAAACAGGTTTCTACTGGACAGACTCACTCAGGACTGGAAGAGCATAAACCCGCAGAACTTAGTGTTAGACCAGGTTCGCCCCCCACCAACTTGCTGATAACTGCGCTCGATGCTGACCTGTACAGGTTTTAGCTACCTCTGCAACAACCGGGATTCGTTGCATGGCTTGTCGCAGTGAACACACTAGACCTGGTACCACATTTGTGAACGAGCTTCTTTATCCATCATTGCCAGTAAGTCTATGCTGTAAATTTCTGGTTATCAACCCTCACATGTTCTAGAAACTCCTCGTTCGGAATGCAAGAGTCCAGAAACCATCATTCTCTCAAATTCTCAAGTCAAGTGTTGAGCGAGAAACAACAAGTAGAGGATGGTGTAGCAGGTGCCAGAGGTATCAATCTTTAGCAACAAAGAAGACAGTCCACAGCGTTCCTGCTGTACTGATGCTTAACGCTGCCGTTAATAGTCCCGAGGCAAAACAGTTCTGGGCCATACCAGGTTGGTTGCCTGAGGAAATTGGTATTATCATTGACCAAGGTCAATTCTTCTGCTATCAAGATGATGATCTGAAACTACATATACAGCGTGGTATGCATAATATTACCGTTTATTCTCTTGTAGGGGTTGCTACGGAAATCATCAGTGGTTTAAATCAGAGAGCGCATCTTGTCACTCTGGTAAACGGTAAGCTTCTTCTAGAATGTAATCTGGCAAAGCTTATCAGTCGCAGTGGCACACTCCCTCCCAATTAAACCTGCACAGAGCCAATGGCATCTATTCAACGACTTCCTAGTGCGCCCTATCGTACAAGCAGAAGCTCTTACGTTCAACACCACATGGAAACTCCCTTCTGTGATCACGTTTCAGGTAAAGGGCTATAACAATAAGATCGATGAAACTTGGAAGCAATCTTTGGACACTAGTCTGCTCTACATGGATTCAAAGTACGACTTGACTTTCCCTCATAAATCATGGTGGCTGACCACTACTGCTAGCAACCCTGTGAAATCGTATCGGCCTCTAGTTTTCCCTCAAGAAGCCCCGACTGAAGGAACAATCATTGCTCTAGATACTGAATTTGTTTCCGTCAGACGGGCTGAGATCGAAGTGAACACACAAGGCGATCGGACAACGGTTAGGCCAATGGTCCATGCACTTGCCCGTGTATCTGTAGTCAGAAGTTCTGGCGAGGACGAGGGTGTTCCCTTCATTGATGATTACATTCAAATAAGGGATCCTATTGTCGATTATCTAACAACATACTCTGGCATCAAGAGTGGAGACTTAGAACCTGGCGTTTCGAAACACAACCTTGTCACTCTGAAAGTCGTTTACAAGAAGCTTTGGATTCTCCTGAATCTCGGGTGCAAGTTTCTAGGCCATGGCCTGAAGCAAGATTTCCGCGTTCTGAATGTTTACATTCCCAAAAGCAAAGTCATTGACACGGCAGAAATATTTTACAGCGCCACTAATAAACGCAAACTCGGTCTCGCATTTCTAGCATACTACTTGCTGAAATTAGATATTCAAGTCGTAATGCACGACAGTATCGAAGATGCTAGGACAACGCTGAAACTATACAAGAAGTATCTGGAATTCCAAGATGCCGGGATCTTGGAGACCATGATACAGGATATCTATATTGGCGGCAGGCCATTGAATTACAGAGCCCCGGCTGCGAAGAGAGATGGTCACCTTATCGAGAGAACCCAGACTCCAGAGCTGCCACTGGAAGGAAGCCATGCGGCGACGCCTAGCTCAGGCCCAACAACGCCTGTAAGGAAGCCACTGGGTCTTGCGCCTGGGACGGGAAGCACTACCTTCAGTGCTGGATGGACGCCTGGTAAGGGGCAAGCAGGGCTAGGAGGGTCCCCGTTGAGATGATCAGTACATAAGAGGGATGAGGTTTTATACTATGAGTTCACGAATAGAAAAGGCTGGTTTAAAGTTGACTTCATGCATCGGACATGGCTTTCGGTGACATGATCGATTGTGCAACTTAAAGTAGTTATTGCATTGTCATCATCATCGTCAAAGTCTCAAAACTTCGCAGCGAAGGCAGGTAGGTAGGGTAGGTAGGTATCTTTTGTCTTGCTATTTTTGCCCGAATTGCGCCCGCTAGCCTTCCATGTCACACCAAAGGCGACTCCGATCCTTATGTACCAGCAAACGCCAATGCAAAAAAGCAAAAAGGCAATTCATGAAGAAAAGTAAAGAGAAAAGAGGTCCAAGTAGAGCGTTTCTCAATCAGCGCTTGCACCGAAATCGAAACTCTTATCCCACATGGCCCTAAGGACAGCGCCCAGATCAATATCATTCCCTCTATCACTAACAAGCCCATCATCCGGACTCCCCGACTGTCCATCATAGCTCGACGGCGCCGCACCAGATCTATGTCCCCGATTGCGTGGCTCCTTGAGACTCTGACTTAGCCCATAGCGACCCAAATTCGTGCCGAGACCCTCGTTGTTCTTTAGGTTGTGCTGTGGGATACGTCGGGTATTTTCCGCGCCTGGGAGCTGGCTGAGTCGTTTTATGGCTTGTCCAATCGGGTCTTGGTGTCTTCTGACAACAAGATACTCTAGTCCGGTCCGTTCGAGTTGAAGCTTGATGCGTGGATCTCGGCCATCGTAACCCGCGCCTCCAACTAGAGACGTGCCTCCCAATCCTCCGTGCAGGCCGGCTAGACCATTCATTGCTACTCCGGGCGCCATCTGCTGGGGCTCGATGTTCGAGCTTGCTCTCTGTAACCATAGCTTCTGCTGTGTGCGCGATTGTTGAGGCGGGACATAAGCGTGGCCAGTCGAAGATTTTCTCGAGCGTGGTGCCAGTACACTAGCACTATCTTCCTCATCATCTCTCTCTTGGTCTGGCCTCGTCAGATTTCCCATGGATTGTGCTCGTTTGATATCATCGTTGGCTAATTTCGCCCGCCCTTCGCCTCTTCGGATTTGTAGGAAGGGAGAGTGCTCGCTGGGTGTACCGGATCCCCCTACAAAGCGTGAAATCACTTCCTGACCGCTGCCAACAGTTGGAGTGCCATTAACAGTAGAGGATTGGCTCTTATCAGGAGAGTCGGGAGTATAAGTCGACGCAGAGGGCGTTGCAGTAGCTAAAGACATCTTTGTCGTATTATGGTGAGAATGCGTTCTTTGCAAGAGGCGCTCCGTTATCACTTTTGCATCTGCAGTGTGGCGCGCCGATTGTTTACTGTCTGGCACATTCGTAGAGGAGGAAGATTTGCTCTTCTCTACAGGTGACTGAGGCTGTGAATTGGGAGCGCTAGGTTTCGTAGAGGATTGACCACTTGCAGGTCTCGATGCTGATCTTGACAGCGCTGGGCTTGCTGAAGAACTCTCCCAACCCTCTTCCAGTTCCCGATCTTGGTCTTGATCTTTGTCTCCTCCTCCGATTTCAAAATGCACAGAAGTCGGTCTCTTTACCTGATCGTGAGGTGCTTTCTGACGCTTAGGAACGTCGGCAGATGATCGATTGCGCTTTAAGCTGACATGCGAAGAGTTCTTCTTCAAGGTTGCTGAGGAGTGATTCCGCGCCAGCTTCTTCAGATCCGTGTGCGACGCGTCGACAGGGTGAGCTTTGGTGAGCTTATGCAGGCCCTTACTCGATGATACTCTGGCATGTGTACGCCCTCCTCCGCCGACTACGTGCTTCTGCGTCTTGGGTTTGCTATGTTGGGGTGGTGAGGTAGAAGGGCTGGTTGTCTGAGAGGTAGTGATGGAACTGGTTGACCGATTGTGACCCCCGAAAGATGGCCGCTGCGATTGCGAGGGCAGATTCTCGGAAGGCATTATTGCGGTTGAATTGCCTGCGACTGGCTCATCTGCAACACAGAATCGCTTTGTTTGGTGTGTCACTCGTTTGTGGTTGTCGCATTGGATGGAACTAGACCACGGGATGGTGCAAGGCCGCCAAATTCCGAAGCTAGTACTGAAGCTGTTACACTGTCCAGTACTACTACATCGCTGCCCAATCTCGCAAGGAATACATCATATCACTGCAACCAGTAATACATAATAGAGACCATCCGAGAATAAAGAATACCTCGGCAGTATTCTTCAAGGGAATCGGAATCCCATTTTAAATCCCTCACCTAATCTTATGAAAATTTACACCAATCGGAATTAAGGTTACTAAGCTGTGTCATGCCCAGACGAGATAACTTTATATCAACTACCGCTGAAGACTCAGGTGCTCTTGTAGAATTGTACCCGAAAGAAAATCCTCTCTGGTGTTTGTATTATTTGCTGCTATACTATAGAAATGCTGCTCTATCCTGTTGCATAATCTTAGCATTGAACTTTCCAAAGTATCGATGTCATAGCTGTTATACGTGTCATATGAATTCTGAGTGTCTTCAAGTTTGTATATTTCTTTACAATCTTCTGTATTCTTGTGCCGCTTGCTTATGATAATACTACAGTAAGCAACATCAGGGTAACGCCATGCAATTTGAACCCAACTTAATATTTCTGCAAACGGGGAATCTAAACCTTGACCTCAGGACCAGCTTTAATGACCTCTTCTGTCGCCTCATCCGCATATTTCTTGAAGTTTTCGGTAAAGAGACCGCCAAGCTTGGTGACCTCTTGTCTGAAGCTGTCGTGTCCTTGGCTCCATGCGTTTCTTGGGTTGAGGAGTTCTGATGGGACACCAGTACAGGTCTTGGGTACTGCAAGGTTGAAGGTCTCGTAATTCTCAAACTCGACCTTGGCAAGCTCGCCAGAGTGAATGGCATCGAGGATCGCACGTGTGTACTTCAAAGGGCAGCGCTTTCCACCAGTGGTGGCACCAGCTCCAACCCATCCAGTGTTCAGCAACCAAGCATTGGCCTTGTGTTGCTCAATCTTATCAGCCAGCATCTTAGCATAGCGCATTGGGTGCAGAGCCAAGAACGGTTGTGCAAAGCAAGATGAGAAGGTTGCTTGTGGCTCTGTGACACCATCTTCTGTACCAGCCATCTTCGAGGTGTAACCCGAAATGAAGTGGAACATGGTTTGGGCCGAGTCAAGTTTAGAAATGGGTGGCAGGACACCTCTGGCGTCACAGGTGAGGAGAATGATGTTGCTGGGGTGGCTTGACGATAGACAAGGAATCTTAGCGTTCTCGATGTATTCGATTGGGTAGGCGCATCGAGTGTTCTCGGTAAGCGTGGCATCGTCATAATCAACGAGACGAGTCTCTGGGCTGAAAACAACGTTCTCAAGAACTGAGCCGAATTTGATGGCGCCGAAAATATCAGGCTCCTTCTCGGCGGATAGACCGATACACTTTGCGTAGCACTAGACAGCATCAGTAGAGTTCAGGTAGAATCAGCTTAGAAGTAGACTTACACCACCCTCAATGTTGAAGACACCCCGGTCACTCCAGCAGTGCTCATCGTCACCAATTAATGAACGGCTGGGATCGGCCGAGAGAGTTGTCTTTCCAGTGCCCGAAAGACCGAAGAAAACTGTGACATCTCCATTCTTGCCCTCGTTTGCGGAGGAGTGGAGGGTCAGGACGTTGTGCTTAACAGGCATCTCGTAGAAGAGAACCGTGAAGACACCCTTCTTCATCTCTCCGGCATACTCGGTACCAAGAATGACCATCTCCTTGTCTGCGAAGTTGATAGCGACCGAAGTCCCTGAGGTCATACCCTCGGTATATCTGTTGGCAGGGAAGGATCCGGCATTGTAAATCGTGTAATCTGGGTGGAAATGTTCGAGATCCTTTGCCTCAGGTCGAATGAGCATATTCCGCATGAACAAGGCATGGTAGGCACGTGCGCACACAACTCGGACTTTGATTTGGTATTTCTTATCCCATCCCGCGAATCCGTCGACAACATAGATGCGGTTCCGGGTATTCAGGTAGTCGATGGCTCTTTCTCTGTTGATTCTCCAGACCTGTTGGGCCCCCGTTAGCTTGGTGTCGCATGCAGGTAGTGTCGTTGAAATAAAAGTGACAAGCACCCCCCGCAACACGTGATATTGAGGAGAGAGGGTTGCCGAGAGCACGTGGGGAGAGAGCTATGACATAATGGTGCAGGTGCGGCAAGCCCCTCCAAACGAAAATGCGGGGTTGGGGCACACGACAGCTGACAGTTGATGGATGTCTGATGTTCTTCCGTTCCTCCCCGGTAAGGAGAAGGGACGAAAGAATGTGTGAGGATCTTGTAAGGGACTAGTAGGAAGATGCAGTAGAGAGTGCAGAGCTGGGACGACCAAGACCAATTGAAAAGTCGTCTCAACCGAGCAATTGGACTGTAAACCCAAGTAAAGACCAGAGAAATCTGCAAACAACGCAAGGGAGATAATTCTTATCCATAGACATAATTGCTGAGCAAAAAGACTCCATGTGTGAGGTTAAAACTTACGTCTGGGGTCATTGGCTTGTTGACAGGTCTATGAGGAGTTAGAATTTGACGAACCATGGGACGGCTTGTATTGCTTACCCCCACCAGATCTCGTTTTCCGAGCTGGGTTCTTTCACAATTCTTTTATCTAGAGGTGATCTACCCGTCTTCGCTCCCGAGTATGCTGTAAGGGCACCAGTCGATGTGATAGCCGAGCCAGTTTCGTAAACGAGGGCATCTTCATAGAGGGCGGCAACACTTGGGTTAGGTACCTGTGAGAGAGGAGATTTAGTACAAATTGTTCTGCTGTGGTCTGCTGAGCGCAGTAAGAGGGCACTTACGATTGCCACACGGTCATAGTCAATGTGTGCTGTCTCGTGGAGCTCCTCCTCGAGCTCAGTGTGCTCCTTGACAGGCCTACCAAGGGTGTCAGTTCTTTTTCGTCCGATTGAAGGATCTCTCGATGATGCAGATCAGGGTAGATCTTGGGGGGATGAACGTACTGTACTCCACCGGGGTGGAGGGCCGTCTTGTTGACAGTATTGATGGTCACCATGTTTCTTAAGCTGGTGCTGTGATAGTTGCCAGTGCGGGTTGTGAGGATTTTAGATTTGGGGCCAAGTTCGCGGGGATCCGGATAAGGAGGAGAGGACTTGTGAAAAGGGGGGTCAACGGAGTTATTTAAGTAAGTCGAGGACATTTCTGATTGTCCGGTTATGATTGCGGGTCTTGTTGGTCTGGCTACGGGATGATGGTGGGGTGTGGTTTTGCTGGGGCGAACCGAGGTGGACGATATTCTTCTTAGCGAATCACGGAAGTCGAGCATCCTCGTCGTCCTTGAGAAATGGGTCTGGACCGAAAACAATACGGGCGAGCTGAACCAAAACATCGGGCGGATACGGAAGAAGCGACGGGTTTCACGACGGCTTCCTTTCTCCATCACGACCATGATCATGATTTCTTTGGATTGCGGGCGCAGTTTGCATGATGGGGAAGGCTAGGGGGGGAGGGAGGCTGAGCAGCAGGCATGGGGTTTGTTGGGCAAGGACAACTTCATTCAGAAAAAGACAAGGTTTTTATTCACTTGGACATCAATCATACTGTATAAATCTTCTATCCAATCCTAAATTATTGTGTATACTGTAGTAGATGTAGAAAATATCAGATCAATCAATCTGGACCAATAGATGCTCTTGGGTATTTGTTTTACCACGATCTGATACAGTAATAAATCTATCCGATCCAAGTAAGGGACTACTTCCCTTACTAATTATTGACCCATTACTTATTATTTGCCCAATCTATATAGTTCTTACTATAACGATGCTGCTGCTGCCCGAGTTCGTCCTGGTCTCTCCCCGCAGCTCGGGATAGGTAGTGCTTCTACCGCTCGGCATACGCCAAGGGGAAAGGGAGTGGAGGGGAAAGGGAGAGGGGCATTTGTTATCTATCACCCTAGGAGATCTTTTTGGTCTGGACTTTCCATTCCACAGAATATTATTTAGGTAGTCCAATGCCGGTCGAATAGTCAACCAACGACTTTTGTACTTCGTCTTCGTGTGCCTTCCGGTGGCGCATTGCGTAATACTGTAATGTATCGTTGAACCTAGGTAGGATATTATTCCTGGGGAAGAATTCGGAAGTTGGCAGAGACACTTCAGCCAAGGGCGGTACAGTAAAGTATTCAGTCTCATTGGTTCTTAACAGGGGCTCGCGGCAAAAGGTTCTCCCATATTATGTAATAATTGTCACGAGATCTTGGATCACGAGTTTGGAGGGGCAAACTGAGGGGCTGAGGGGTGGGTCAATGCGGGGCAACTCATGGTGTGGGTGTGGGATCAACGATACATTAAAGAAAAGTAAAGAAAAGGTTTAAACAAGCAAATAATTGCTTCTTTACTTCGATATAGGATATGATTTCCCCTTCCCCGGTTTGTTCATATCCAAAGTCTCGTGTGGTTCTAGAAGCACCATTTATTATTGTCGTCCCCCACGCATGTGAACGTCAAGACATCATGCTTTCTTTTCCCCACGTCCCAACTTTTATGCCTCCGGACTCGTGTCTAACCCTGGCGGGCCCTGTTCCGAAAGAGGAAGAATGACCAAATGCACCCGGATTAACCCGAGAAAAATGCCAAATTTAATTTCAAGCTATATGTCATTACAATGCCCCTGTTCTGTACATCCAATTCAAATATCACTTTATCCGGTGTTGCGGGCTTTGTACATAGTCCTTTTCATTGTGATCCTATGCTTCACGGCTCCTGCAAGTCTACCGAGCGGCTCTACCGAAAACCACTCGAACGAGTCTGATCGATTTTGATCGATTTCTTCAATTCCATGCAACCATGTTTATTGAAAGAACTCTTCCATTGATCTGACGTCCCAGCAGCTCTCTACTCGTCCAATAGTTGGCGTTAAAACGCCTCCAGCTAATCAGGTCTCCCAAAACTCGAGTATCTTATAATGAACTTCACAAGAAGCATGACCGCTGCCCTAAAAAAATACCCACCACTCCTGTACTGATCGTTTTCGTTCTCATCTATTATATTGATAAAAGATAGATAATGCCTCACCCACCTTCGGACAGCCATCGCTGAGGGATTTCGGAAGCGTGGCTAATCCTTAAACCACGACTACAAGGCCACTTGATTCTCTCTCAAGATCGGAATGATAGCCAATGGACACCTGGTCATTGAGCAATTATGATCACTCGGGGGATATTTTGCTGGAGATGCGTTGATCTGGATGCTATTATTTGTCACTCGATTCTCGTGGTCGGGTGTTTGTTACGATGAGGCTTCCCTCGAGAAGTATGAACCAGTAAGAGTAAATTCAACCCCGCCTCATCAATCTGCTTTCTGGTTCCCTTCACCTTTGGCATGTGGAAGGTATTCACATGCAATGCAATCACTAGAACAAGAATATGGATGGACTGTATCTCGCACCACTCGTAAGGGTGAATGGTTTCTTGCTAGCTCACGCCCAATTGCTAACCGCCTACCTCTCTGACCAAGACATGGGGAGAGTACTGACTCAGCTATGGATAGATATGAGACTGAATCAAATTATATACTCTCAAATCACGATTCCGTGCCTCTTTTCGGGCGTTTTGATTGCCAGGGTATATTCATCTTCGCTACACTTTCAAACCCATGCTCAGCACCCTGTACTTCACATGTCAGTCTTTTAATCTGTTTCAAACCGCTCTGTGACAGCTTTCAGAAAAACCAACACTCATTCCTTCTCGATTTAGATGCGATGACAGCTTTGGTGTACCATAGCTCATGACGGGCAAAAGTCCTAGCTGCACAACAAAGATTTCCACCTGCAGACTCTCCGTGAACAATCACATTCGCCAGTCCCTCTTTGATTCATGTTTTTAGTCTTTTCAGATGAGTTACGCAATCATACATTGCTAGTCGCAGAAATTATGCACGTCGCTGTAAGAAATCACTTTTAGTAGATTCCGGAGAAGGCGATACTTCGGCGTGACGATAAAGAAGTGCATAATCTGTTGTCAACTGTATGAACCCCTGTGGATGAAGAGGTGCTCCCGTAATCTATGAGGAGTGAGCGTCCTGTTCAGACTACCACATGATTGTTTTTGTTATTATGTCCCTAAAACTCTCTATGATAATTTGACAATAAGAGGTTGTTTGTCTTAGCCTGGCAATTCTTCGGGATGAGGATGTATGCATGAAAGTCTTGGTCACACTAACAGCTTTGTGTGTCAAACTCAGGACACCAAAGCGTAAATGATAGGATTATTTATTGATCAAGTTGGACCAGGAGATAATTAGCCCAGAAATGCTGCAATATAGATATGAATGCGAGACTCAAGGTCAGTCTTGGCATCTTAGATACAGAAAGTGGTTGCAGGAATGATTCTAGATTTATGTGAAGCCTGAAGTAATAAGCACACCCGTAGGATAATGTAGAATATATACATATTGAAGCCGATTCTCGTGGGTTCAATGAGATCGCTTAACATTCCAAGAGACGGGACGTAAAAGGGGCTTTGCCGAGTTCACATGTCTGGAGAATCTATATCAACAGAGGGGAGACTAAATTCAAGCACATGTCAAACGTCCTTAATCACAGCTCCAGAACCCTTCCTCGTCATCATCGTAAATCCATTCTTTCCCTGCTCGAAATCCTTCATACCAAGCATATCCTCGTAAAATTGATTCCCGCTGCTACTCGTGATCAAAAGCGCTCTTTTAAACTCCGGCCAGCTGGATATCGTGTCATCGATGCACCTGATCAGGAACTTTCCGAGTCCTTTCCCTTGGTGCTCCTTTAGTATGTACACATCTGTCACATATGCAAACGATACTTCGTCGGTGATGAGTCTTCCAAGTCCAATCTGACGTGGGTTTGCTGCTTGACCTTGATCATCGAAGTTAGTTAGATGATTATAGTAAACATAGAGGCCATGTATGCGGACCGGCTATTGCAGCAGAGGACGTCGGTAATTCATAAACACCAAAACACAGACTGTTGTCCAGCATTTTCTTCAGCAGCTTCTCCTCCATAGTCCTTGCCCAGTAGACAAGATCAGACCCAAATGCGGCATTAACAGCAGCAGGTTGGATGAGAGATGCATTCGTTGAGATGAGGAAGTTTTCTTGGTACCATTCACTTGGAGAACTCATATTGCGTTGTACTTTCAAGCAGCTCTGCTCGATTATGGCTGATAAATGGTATAAGGAAAGGTGAGGAGCAGAAGATGAAAGATATTGGCCTGTCGACTAGGCTTGATCAGAACAGGTTGCTGGGAACTTGTGGGTTGCAGTCTGTGCTAGTTCCTAATTAAAAAGAATGCGTCTTCTTCCTTTCATATTCACTCAGCGGAATAATATTGCAAACCTCAGGAGAAGGGCCGGCATCTAGTAGACGTTGTATTCACGCTTAGAAAGAATCAGTCCAAGATCACTCTATGAGGCACGTGATGTAAACACGACCTTAGCGCGAGGCTGAGAGCCACGTCGGCTAGCGGACTTAGCGTCAAGCTCCACCATATTTTATTTTCTTTTCGCACACGCAAGCAAAGTCTTCCTGCAAATCGAATGCTGATGTCTTGAATTCCAAGACAAGTCGGCTTCTTATCTCACGTCTGCCCCTGTGCGCTCTTTAGTGTACACCCAATAAGTTAATTATGGACCAACAAAAGTTCCTCGAGCTCTTGCAGAGCATCCAGATTCGTATGTTATCCCGCCAAAACTACCCCGCGACCACACTTTCTAACTGTTACCAGCGGACACCGAGAGAGTCAAGGCCGCAACCACAGAGCTCCGAAAGACCTACTATCCTCACCCTCAATCACTCCTGTGGTTGCTCCACATCCTCACATCTCACGATGCGCCAGAAATCCGTCAACAAGCCGCCGTTGAAGCCAACCGCTTGATCTCAAGACACTGGAATGCTCTTCCTGACGATCAAAAGCCAGCAGTCCGCGAAAAACTTCTCGAGTCCACTCTGAAGGAACCAAAGCCCCTTGTTCGACACTCATCTGCACGCGTCATTGCCTCTATCGCTGCGATTGATCTTGCAGATGGAGAGTGGGCCACGCTTCCCAACAATCTCTTCCAGGCTGCTACCTCTGGCGAAGTCGCACACCGTGAAGTCGGCGTCTACATTCTATTTTCTCTGCTTGAAGTGGCCTCAGATGCTTTTGAGGACAAGCTCCAAGGGCTCTTCGCCCTTTTGAGCACTACAATCAAAGATGCCCAGAGCCCAGAAGTGCGTACCAATACCTTGCTTTGCTTAGGTCAGGTTGCCATGTTGATCTCCCCTGAGGAGGACCCGGAAAACTTGGCCCGCTTCAATGATATATTTCCAGACATGGTTGCTGTTCTGAAGGGTGCTATTGATGAAGAGAACGAGGACCGTACTATGCAAGCTTTTGAAGTCTTTCAGACTTTGCTTGGCTGCGAATCTGCGTTGCTGAACAAGCACTTCAAGGACCTCTTGACTTTTATGATCAACCTCGGTGCCGATACCTCCATACCAGATGAGTCCCGAGCTCAGGCCTTATCTTTCTTGATGCAGTGCGCAAGATATAGGAAGATGAAGATCCAAGGCATTCGAGATATGGGAGAAACTTTGACTCTCAAAGCCATGCAGATTGCAACTGAAATCGATGATGAGGATGATGAAGACGATATCACCCCACACAAGACTGCTCTGGGTCTTTTGGACCTCCTTGCTACTGCTCTGCCCCCTAGACAGGTCATTGTCCCACTACTCAATGCCTTGCCGCAATATGTCAATAGCGATCAACCAAAGTATCGTCAAGCGGGTATTTTGTCACTTGGCATGTGTGTTGAGGGTGCGCCAGACTTCATTGCGACCCAGCTTGATAGCCTCATGCCAGTAGTCCTGAAGCTGCTCAACGACCCTGAAATTGGTGTTAGAGGCGCTGCTCTCAATGGCATTGCTAGATTAGCCGACGACCTTGCGGAAGAGTTGTGCAAACATCATGAGCAACTCATGCCCGCGCTACTCAAAAACCTCGACGCTGCCAACGTCCAGGCATCCAGCGAGGCCGAGCAGGAGAAGAATCTCGAAATGCTGAAGGCTGCCTGCAGCGCCATTGACTCTGTCACAGATGGTGTGGACAAGGATACCGTGGCCGTGTACATTCCAGAGGTTGTCCCACGTCTTGTCCAACTACTCAGCCATTCAGATCTTAATGTCAAAGCAAGTGCTGCTGGTGCAATTGGATCTATTGCTGGTTCCGCTCTAGATGCATTCTCACCATACTTTGAGGGCACAATGGAGGCCATGTCACCATACGTAACAATCAAGGACAGCACCGAAGAGCTTGATCTTCGAGGCATTGTCTGCGATGCTATGGGTAGCATCGCAGAAGCCGTTGGGCCTGTTGCCTTCCAGAAATATGTTCAGCCACTGATGCAAGCCAGCGAGGAGGGTTTAAACCTCGGACACCCAAGATTGAGAGAGACCAGCTATATCCTGTGGAGCACATTGGCCAAGGTCTACAAGGAAGAATTCACACCATTCCTTGAAGGCGTCGTCAACGGTCTCATGGCTTCTCTTAGTCAAGAGGAATCTGACTTCGAGGTTGAACTTGGCGAGGAGGCAAAGGAGTTACTTGGACAGGAAGTCGTTATCGCTGGGAAGAAAATCAAGGTTGCTTCTGCAACTAATGAGCCAGAGGATCTCGACGATATGGAGGCCGATGGCGATGACGAGGACTGGGATGATCTCACTGCCGTCACTGCTGTTGCCTTGGAGAAGGAAGTTGCTATCGAAGTCATTGGTGATGTTTTGTCAAACACTCGGAAAAACTTCGTCCCTTATTTCGAAAAGACTATCGAAACCATTGTCCCATTGGTTGAACATTCCTACGAAGGAGTACGAAAGGCTGCTGTTGGAACTTTGTGGCGAGCATATGCCTGTCTCTGGGCTCTAATGGAGGACCACACTGGCGTCAAATGGACTCCAGGTCTGCCGCTGAACTCCCAACCATCCGAAGAGCTGCTTAAGCTTGGTGAGGTAGTTACTGTTGCCACAATGTCTCTCTGGGACGACGAAGTTGATCGGTAAGCACTAACCTCTTTCCTCTGTTCTTGATACTTTGCCACCGAAATGATGAACAACATGACGTTATACCCAGCTCACTCAGACGCACAAGTTGCGAATGCTGCGAACGCGTATCTACATTCTGATCAAACTTTTCTACATGTTTCGTCTTCAATAAGCCTTAAAGATCATTGTTGCTGACTCTGTGTGTTTCAGGGCTGTTGTTACGGATATCAATCGAAATGTTTCTGCTACTCTGAAACTTTGTGGTCCAGCAATTTTGACCCAGGAAAACTTCACCGAGCGCATGACCTCGACCATTGCTTCCATTCTTACTAAGGCCCACCCATGCCAGAATGATATGGGCGATGAAGATGATCATGAAGAGTTGGAGGAGGAAGAGTCTTCGGAGTATGATTGGCTCGTCATTGACACTGCTCTTGATGTAATCATCGGCATGGCTAAGGCACTCGGTGAGCAGTTTGGAGAAGTCTTCAAGATTTATCAGAAGCCAATCACCAAGTTCGCCTCCTCATCCACCAGTTACGAACGATCAACTGCTGTCGGTGTCATTGCGGAATGCACAAGACATATGGGATCAGCTGTTTCTCAATTTACTGGCCCGCTTCTCAAGCTTCTCATGCACAAGTTAACAGACGAGGACCCCGAGACAAAGTCAAATGCTGCTTATGCCATTGGTCTTTTGATCTATCACTCCAATGACTCTGCCACCTATCTTCCCAGCTACAACACAATCCTGTCGAAGCTCGAGCCACTTCTCCAAACTAGACGTGCTAGAACCCTGGACAATGCTTGTGGATGTGTCTGTCGAATGATCATGGCCCACCCGGATAAGGTCCCCATTGGCGATATCTTACCAGTTCTGATCGACCTCCTCCCATTGAAAGAGGACTATGAAGAGAACGAGCCTATCTTTGCTTGCATTGCTGGTTTGTGTAAGTTTTTCTCGACCCCATCACACAAATAATATCTTACTAATCGTAAACCACAGACCAACACCAGAATCAAGACATCATCAAGCTCACCACAAAGCTCATCCCCGTCTTCGCTGCCGTCCTCGACGAACCCGCGGAGCAGCTCGACGATCCAACCCGTGCCCAGGTCATCGCTACTGTCAAGTTCATTGCTGATAAGAACCCCAGCTTGATCCAAGATAACCAAGTTCTAGTGAACTGTCTTCGAGGATAGATTTCTTACTTGCTACGCAATAATTGATGATTTGATGATAACGTGTGGGTGGATGGCAGGAATGGATGGATGGATAGAATTGCCCCCGTCGTAGCAACGAGATTGCATTGTGCATATGATGGTTGTGTGACATGAAGCTTTGCGATGGGGATAATTGACGGATAGTGGGCTTTGTTTTTAGATTAGTTTAGTTACCATACCCAAGAGACCGTCCACCAGCGGATTTTTATTCAATTTGATTCGAAAAAAAAACTCGTGCCTGATTCACACCCGTACTATGATTTGGTGGGAGAATGAAGGTGTCAATCGTGTTACACTGCTACATAAGTAACAACATGGAATATATGAACATTGGTTCTAAAGGCTATACAAGTGAGTTCGATCTATTCTTCTCTGTTTCCGATATGCGATGGGTATCTTCCTTCCGTATGCAGCAAGCACGTAAATCCTATCCCAATGCCAGCCCGACCCGAGCGAATTACGTCCATGTCCGAATCCTAAAAGTACAAATCATGATATAATTACAAAGTCAAAACGCCCAACCCCATGCTTTCTATCCAATTTCTACCTTGCAGTTTCCGCCAAGACTTTATTTTCCTATACTCCTTCCGTAATTTCGTCAATGCTACCTTTTCCAACCAGTCTTGTGGATGCAATACCCGATTCCCAAAAAAAAACAAGACACAGATATTCAACACAGTGCTAGAAGCTCTTGAGAACATCCAATGAAGTCGGCATCCCCGTAATCTGTGGTCGTTGATTGCACGCGCTTCAGTGTTCGTTTCGGTCGCTGTGGCGATTGTGCCTTTCTCACAATCACCGCTGGCGCTGCTGAGAGTCTACTTTCATGCAGAGCAGCATACAGCTGGTCTTCTTCCTTCTCCTCGAAGAAACGTCTTGACTTGCTGCCCTTACTATTCACCACCTTGTTGTCTGCGCCTTCTTCCTGGTCTGCGAGAAGTTGTTCGAAATCCCCGAAATCAGTTGACCTCGACTGTACTCGATCAAGGCTCGTAAGGCCAACACCCACTTGTTCTTGTTCTGCCTCCTGCTCCGCAAGGAGTTTACTTGCTTGGATAGCAGTCTGTAGATCTTCATCCTCCCTCTCCTGGAAGAGGTTTCGTAGATCTCCGGAATCAAATTCAAGGTCACCATAATCAGTGGAATCTGATTGGCATTGGCTAAAAGATGCGGCGTCATTCAGTAACGCTTTTGAAGACTCATGAACAGATAGTGCCATGCTCTCTTGAGCCGCGGCATGAAACATATCTTCTTCCTTTTCTTCAAAAAATCGTGGCTTCTCTCGCACTGCTGTGGTACTTGTTGTATATTTTGTTAAAGTAGGCTTCTGCAGCGCCCTACTTGGAGTTGTGATCTCATCAAGATCCTCAGGCGAGAGGACCAAATCTTGAGTACAGACAAGGTCATCAAAGTTGTCCTCGTCATCCTTTTTGGCCGGGCCACTAAGCTCTCTCGCAATTTGAGTATTGGAAGGCAGACTGTCCGCATCATCGAGAAGCTCTCGTATCTCCTGGGTTGGGCTAGGAAAGAAGTCGTCTAGATGGTTCTCGAGGAAGGTCTGTGTTGAAGAAGGAGGGGCATTTCCCACCAAAGAACTGAGCCCGTGGTTCCATTTATTCTTGTTCATTAACACCGATCTTTGTGGTGTAGCAGTGGAGGTCATATACTCAGATAATTTGATAGGAAGACGTGGAGGAGGCATATTAATCGACCTTTCATGCAATATTGTCTCTCGGACATTATGAGGCTTAGAACTGGCATAATCTTGACGACCAGGCGAAATTTTGAGTGGTTGTCTGATATTCCCAGTTGTAATAGGATTATCGTCGATTGTGACCGGCCAGGAGCTGTCTCCACTCTCTGTGTCAGTAGTATTCGGGGTTTTCGTTGCAACCATCCTAGATGGCATATGGGACGTCGAATGCAAAAATAAAATTTGAGGTTCATTTAGACAATTCCGTTGCGCATCAGATAGTTCCACATGATCTGATTTGGAAGCAGCTTCAGCAAGATCCGAGAGCAGCTGGGTTGTAGCCATGTCGTCGAAAACTTCAAAATTTTCTATTGTGATGTCTGCATTTGCTTTCCTTACTGGAAGTTCCTGGGAAACTTCGCGGTGACAAAGTTCCGAAACCGGTCTAGCAGTCGACGGGTAGTGAATGCTTGCGTCATCTTTAATTGGCAGCGTGGAGTTGTTGATCTTGTCGAGTAGATCCGATTGTGACATGGATGGAAATTCTCCAAATTCATCTCCCAGAACTTCTTTGACGGTTGCTATCCTCTTCACTGGCGGCTCCTCATCTATCTCCATATCAGATACCGTTTTATCCGAGTCTTCTGCCACAATATCCTGCCATATCCGCTTGGTTCCATTTCCCTTTATGAATCTCGATATCGTAGGTTGACTCGCGCGGACAAATTTGCTAGGCTCTGGTATTCCCTTTCTCCTCCGTTCTTCCTTCTCCACATTTGCCTTAGCCGCCTTCTTCTCTCTTGCTGCCTTGGCCCTTGCTGCGGCCCTCTCTTTCTCATATTCCTTTTTTTGTTGCTCTAATTCTGCAGCGTCCCGTCTGCGCTGTTCCGCTCTTGATATCTTGGGCCCTCGGTTTGCTTGCTGATATGCCTTCTTGGCAGCTTTACTAGTCATGGGAGGTCTGGCGCCATTAGACTTCACCAATGTGGTGGGAACGAGTTCGAACGTCCTTTGCCCACCTGCCATCTTATCGCATTTTATCGTTACCAGTCAAAACGTAGTGTCTGGTGTCCAGCAGCTAAAAGGAGCTTGAGTATGATCATGTGGATGATTGTATTGGTACGTAGGGAGCAGCGAACTCTACGTTTATCAGTGTCAACTTTAGCTTGAGGCTCTTTGAAGTTCAGTCTGTAGTGGGGATAGGTGTGTGCTTCCAGAAGAGTTGACGAGGCTGGCTGTGGGCTGTCCGAGAGACTATGGAGATGTTCTGCAGCCGCTGTCCGGTGACCTAAAACACCCGACTACTGCACAGTAGTATAGTCCTATCATTGGTCAGCAGGTGGACGCGACGCGGGGTCAACATTATTGACTGCAACTCATAACGGCTCGGATCCTTGCATCTCCCACAAATCTAATATTAGTTGTTACTGTTGCAAAAAAATCGTTAACTCGCTTACATAAGGCTGGTTTTGATTATACAGTCCAGAATAATTGTCTAGCTCACTTCTGACGCTTCGGCTGCTTTTGCTGGCCACTTGTAGCACGAAACGTTCGGAAGACTTGATTAGGCATATAACATATTATATACGTGATATATAAAGTTCGTGCTAATCTTATAGTTATATGTTATATGCCTAATCGGGTCATTTGTATGCTTCTTATTCGGCGATTTTTTTTATAGCGATTCGTATTATGATTAGCCAGCAAAAGCAGCTAAAGTATCAGATGTAAGCTAGCTAGGTAATTTTTCTGGGGGGGCCATACCTACCGAATTCCTCCAGAGAGAAGGGGGAAGGGGTAATATCTTACTAATTTACAATTTTGTCCAGATTGATTGCAAAAGTTTTACTACAAAGTGAATTGCCATGGGCTAGAAGGCAGCGGCGAAATGAAAAGCAATCGTGTTATATGGTATCTGTTTGGCCATTACTTTAACTCTTGTATATACTCTTGTTGTAGTTTGAGCCTGTTAAGCAACACAAGAAGCGTAAGGCATTGACATATGACCAAATAGCCCTAAGCATTACCAGAACAATTCGAATTTGACAAGTCATGCTACAGTAGACGTATGCTTTACTTCTCCAGAGGACTTATTGTTGGATCCCATCCACATGGGCAATAGGCATCGAAAGTCAAACTTTGAAGATTCTCTTCCGTCAGCTCAAAGTCGTAGATTGCCGCATTGTCAACAATCCTTTTTGAGGTGACACTCTTTGGAAGAGGGACAAAGCCCTGCTGCAAACTCCACCTTAGGAGTATCTGTGCAGCACTCTTTCCATACTTCTTGATCAAAGGTTGAAGATCCTTGTCATCCAATCTCTCTGCACGGACAAGAGGCGAGTATGCCTCTATGACAATATTTCGTCTCTTACACCATTCTATCCAAAATGACAGTTAGCAAAGTCTCTTCAGGCGTACGTGTATATGTAAGCAGCGTCGTTTCCACGCTCTGAGTGCTGTTGATTTACAAATAGTCTAATTAACTTGACTTAACGAATAGACAGTTGCATGACTTACGAACGATATCTGAGCGTGGGAGCCAAGGATGCAATTCCCATTGGCCAACCGAGATTACTCCGCCTTTTCCTTTCCCTCCCTCCTCTTCGAGTTCCTTAATGTGTTGCTCAAGTTCATCTAGATGATGGACACCATAATTGCTGACGCCGATGCTACGAACCTTGCCTTCCTCAACAGCCTCTGCCAACGCTTTCCAGGCGCCCTTCCTCCCCTGAGAATCTCCATATGGAGCATGAAGGAGCATGAGATCAAGATAGTCCAAGCCGCTATCTTTCAAGCTCCGAGCCACCTGGGCCTTGACACCTTCGTAGCTCAGGCTGCGCTCAAAGACTTTGCTGGTGAAGAATAACTTCTCACGAGGGATACCAGATTCTCGAATGGCTTTGCCAGACGGCCCTTCATTGCGATACATTGCAGCACAATCAATCTGTGAGCTAGTGTCAGTGTGAATAACATCATTCTCTTCAGGAAGGAGATTCGAACGTGACGATACCCGGCCTTGAATGCCTGGTTGACTACATCTTCACATATGTCTGCTGGACTAAGGTTTCAAGTCAGTTCTAGCACGCGGGAAATAGTAGTTACGAACACTTGGTAGACCTATTTATTATTAGTTGATTTGGGTGCGGAGAGTTATCGAGGGACTTTCCCCGTATCCTAGAACTGGAATCTCAAAGCCAGAATTCAAGCGCTGCTTTGAGTTGATGGTAATAGCTGTCATTGCGTTACTAGAAATATTGTCCAATCAGATATTGTTTTTATGTGTTTATCTGCAGCAGTAAATTAAGGGCAACTGGAAGTTCAAAGAAAGATAAGAGAAGTGGATACGGAGGTGGGATGGAAATTGAAGTCAATTATGGAGGCTAGGACTAGTGATAGGCTGCTCTCAGAGGGAAATCTCCGAAACCTACACGGAACTTGAAAACGCCCCGTGTCTCAAATGCTGTTGAATTTGTTGTAATCTGACCATCGCAGTCGGTCTTAGGAATCTTCGGAGTCTTCAGTGCTCGGGGGTGTTATCCAGCATGAACGGTAGTGTTCCCAGGATTGATCTGGAGTGGGGTAGGGTGGGGTCATGTGACCATCCAAACCTGATGATGCTTTATACCTTGGTTACGATGCTCTGCAGACCTCAGGCTATCATCGTAGGTTAATCTAGATTCTACTATGGTACTCAGTTCACGTTCAATATCTGTAGTGTAATCTTTGCACATTCTTCGAAAACAACAAATCTTCTGAATTCCGAATCTCGTTACCCCTCCAAAATTACCCCACCACAGTACCAAAACCTTGGCACCCATGAATGAATAGCTCGTTGTCAGAATAAATCCGTACGACAAGGATATTGCACCATCCTGCACATCGTCTTTACTCTCAATATATACACTGTTGGATATTCGACTGTGTCATCTCAAGCGTCACTTTCATCAACATGCGTCTCATCAAGCAAAACATCGAGCGTGACGGCTCGGGGACCATTACTCTCTTTCCCGAAGAGTCAGAAGATATGGTAAGCCCTTCTACCTTTGCTTTTCTTAAGCTAACCGATAGAAAAGTGGCACGCCTACAATCTCATCGCCCCTACCGACCTTCTCCGTGCATCTGCCATCCGTCGAGTAACGACCGAATCTGCCACAGGCAGCACGTCTTCCACCCGTGTCCACATCACCCTACTTATTAGAGTTACCTCTATCGACTTCGATCCTCAAGCTGGACAGCTGCATGTTAGTGGACAAGTGGCCGAAGAGAATAAATGGGTTAAAGTTGGCGCATTTCATACCTTGGACCTCGAACTACAACGCAATTTCACTTTGGAGAAAAGCGAGGGATGGGACTCTGTGGCATTAGACATTGTTAGAGAGGCCGTAAGACAAGACAAAGAGGGAGCGGTCCCAGCCGTGGTTATGCAAGAAGGTATGGCGAACATATGTCTCATTACAGAACACCAGACTATTTTGAAGCAAAGGGTGGAGACCGGCATACCGAGGAAACGATCTGGTAGGACTGGGGACCATGACAAGGGTCTAACTAAATTCTACGAGACGGTATTAGACACTTTAAAAAGGCATGTTGATATCACCCAACCCCGGCCATTGTTGCTCGCCAGCCCGGGGTTCACGGCTGCCGGATTCCAGAAATATATCCTCGATGAAGCAACACGAAAGGCCGAAAAAGCAGTGTTAGCGAACAAGAGCAATTTCGTAGTGGTCCATTCAAGTTCGGGACATCTTCACAGTCTGAACGAAGTGCTGAAAAGTCCGGAAGTCCTTGCGAAGTTGAAAGATACCAAATACTCTAAAGAAACTCGATTGATGGATGATTTTATGACCATGTTGCGAAAGGATGATGGCAGGGCATGGTATGGTCCAAGTGAGGTGGAGCAGGCAGTCGAGAAGGGAGCTGTTGGTCGCGGTGGTGGAGTGCTCCTAATAAGCAACTCACTGTTCCGAAGTCAAGTCATTGGGACACGGAAACGATGGGTTACATTGGTTGACAAGGTCAAAGAGGAGGGGGGAGATGCGAGGGTCTTAAGCAGCGATCATGAAAGTGGAAGGAGGTTGGAAGGTCTGGGTGGTATTGCTGCTATCTTAACTTTCCCGTTAGAAGATCTGGATGAGGGAGATGATGAGGAAGATGCTGATGTTGTGCTTAATGAAGCAAATCGGGAACAAATATGAAAACAATCCATTTACATTTATAAGTTCACGCTGGCGCAGCATCATCTAGATTGGAAGAGCTTGAGTTTTCCCGAGGCGCCAGCCATGAGACAAGTGGATCTTACAATGAAACCTAAGTCAAGCTCGCAGTCCAGGAGAAACACTATTGTTCTTTTATCTGAGTCTGAAGGGAAATAAGTTGCAAGTTCTGTTAGCTCGAGATTGAACGCTCCTACTGGCATAGAAGTTCGCGAATCAACCTGAAAGATGATCCGCGTAGAGACAAAACATTACTGTTATTCTCGTACTCATGAGACCGGCATCATTCAGAATCGTTTGCCACCTCGTATTTCGAGGATACCCTCTTTGAGATGTTCAGCAGCGCATTTCTATTAGTAATATGTGAAAATAACTTGATATCCAGCTTCTCCCAAGCCCTGTGTCTTTTCAAACAGTGACATTGAAAGACTTGGCTGTATACATAGCTAGGCAAATTAAGTCATCTCCGAGAAGTCCCTGTGTGTTGTAATATGGTAGACTTACAACAATGTCAACTCGTTTGGTGTGAGGTTGTAACTCAAGTGAGAACTTAGGGCCAACTGCCAAGGTTTGAGTCGGATTGACAAGAATACAGCCTTTTGCCGGAGTGCTATCGATCAAGTCATAGGTTGGCTTACAATCAAAAGTAAAATAATATAAGATATTCCATGAAGAGCCATCGAAGGTTACGCTCCTATTAAGTCCTTGCCTATTTGTCCATGTACATATGCTACTTAAATATAGAGATGTATGTTCGGCTATGTCTATTTTCCCCCTCATTATCTCTATTATTTCTCAACAGGGCTACTCTTACCCTCAACACACGCAATTGCGACTTTTAAGATGACCATAGTTGAAGTACATGTACAGTAAGTAGACTTCTGACACCTTTAGGAAAGATTGACCACATCGATCAAGAGTGGGGCTGCCCATCTTCACCAACTCCAAGTTAAGCCAAAGATAAAGACATCGCCAGATCGCTTACACTTCTATATCCAAGCTATTTGCATTACCTTTCCACTAAATTTTTATCATCTAGAATTTCTCACCCCTCATCTCACTTTCCACGCGCATTCACATCAACATGTTATCGAAGGATCATACAGAACATTTGGAGCGTCCGGAATACATCGAGCTCTCCGGCTCGCCCAGAGAGGCGAGTACTTCCACTTTCCTCTGAAGCTAATATTAATATACATCACAGATAGGACTAGAACATGGCCGGCGACTCGCTACGAAGATTCGGAGCCAGATCCAAGTCTATATGGCTATGTTCCAACAAACCTCTCGCCTCACATGGCCAGACGTCCGATCCATAGCCGAGCAGTACAGGGAGACAATTCAGAAATTGACGCCAGATATACGTAAGTCTCAGAGGAGCACACTATTCCTGTTTTAAAATGCTTCGTCATCTTCTCAAAACAATTCTACATGCATAGACAATGGTTAACTTCTTTCGTTACTTAGATGTTGAGATGGCTGCAATTGCCGAAGGCGCCAATTTAGATCTGCTAGATATCGTGGCTCTGAACTGTAGGAGTGAAATTGCATTAGGCCTGTTCTCAGATGGATGTACGAGTCTGGGATGGAGAAAGGATGACGGCGAAGTTTTACTAGCGCAAAACTGGGACTGGACAGCAAGAGTCAAGAGTAACTGTGTGATCATGTCCATTTCGCAGCCTATGAAGCCTAAGATTTACATGGTCACCGAGGTACGTACATGCCCGATCCTTTCCAAAGAAAAAAAACCACAGGTTGATATTGATACCGAAACAAGGCAGGAATCATCGGCAAGATTGGTTTCAACAGTTCTTCTGTAGGAACAACTCTCAACGCCATCCGCGCCAAACCTACCGACCCAACCAAACTCCCCATCCACGTCGTCCTCCGCCTCTACCTGGAATCCCACACGACTGCATCGGCAATCGCCAAGGTCGAGTCCCTGGGCGGCATAGCATCTTCAGCACATATCCTCCTCGCCGATGTTTCGGGCCCCCTATCCCTCGAGCTCTCCCCGAAAGGTAACGTACGCATTGAGTTGCCCGACGGCGAGGAGGGAATCATCTGCCACACGAACCACTTCCTACGGAACCGCTACGTGGATGAGCGTCCCTGGCTGAGCGGGAGCCCGATTCGGCTTGCGCGCTGTCAGTATTTGACAGGGGAGTTGGCGTGGGGTGGAGAGGATATCAGCGCGAGTGTTTTGAGGGAAAGGGTTTTCTCGGATGGGTTCAATGCGCCGCAGGCTATTTGCTGCCAGGAGGATCCTGAGAGGGCTATTGAGACGAGAAGCAGTACTCTGTTCAATATCATTATGAGATTTAAGACAGGGGAGGGGGCTAGTGCTGAAGTGGTTTGGGGGAGGCCGGGAAGCGGCGAGGAGGGAAGTGTGCTGAAATTGCCTTGGTAGTAGATATGATCTTGTGATGGGGCTGGCTGCTTAGATATGCAACAGGATATGAATATATTGGGTTAAACATATGAAAGAATTTGGGCTTTGGACGCTTTTTGAAAGTGGCCATGTGTGGCAGAAATGAAAAACAATACTGTACGTCTCGTTGGCAGCTTTCATCTGTAATCTAAATCTCGCTAAGAGAACGGCTAGTCAGAAAGAGCCTTAAACAATGTTACTCCAAAGAGAAAGCAAAGCGAATTTTATACCTCAAAAGATCAGTTGATCAGCTCATCACTCTTGTGCAGTTATAACACGGAAGCCACCTCTTGGAGAACAATATATATAGAATCAGCAAATAGCAAGAAATTCTAGCTGGGCTTCGCCATAAAGATGGAGGCGTGGCAAGCAAGCAAAGAAACCCCAATCCACTTCATCGACTCGTCAAAAGAGATATCACAGAGGGGGTTGGGATGACAATGGGAA
The DNA here is from genome assembly GCA_003988805.1 of Ploettnerulaceae sp. D365. Lineage (NCBI taxonomy): Eukaryota > Fungi > Ascomycota > Leotiomycetes > Helotiales > Ploettnerulaceae > Ploettnerulaceae sp. D365. The sequence continues at coordinate 7,929 of QYAL01000088.1, read as the reverse complement.
GATGAATGGACTTTAGTAAACGAAATGATCGAGACGGGATGTTACTTCTGGAGCGGATAGCTAGAGTAGAAGCATACTAAAGGGGGTTTGGGGCGAAGGATGGAATGAACAATAGGTGCGCCTTCCTAATACCCATCAAAAGCCGTATGTAGCTGGCAGTGAAAGAAATCTGGCCGTAGAGGTCTCCAGGAATACCACGTGCTGCTGTTGGAGATGTATTTTACTGCTCCTGCCGCTCTACTATCGCAGACATATGAAGATAACACGAGGAAAAGCTCTTTCGGAGGTACTCAGAACATAGCAGCAAACGGATCTAGCACCTCGTTTGAGAGACAGGAGAAAGATTGAGGAAGTCGAGAAGAGAACACATAAGATTTGGTCACTTTAGATTGTACGACAGAGAATCATTCCGCCACTCCAATATGAAGAGGGTAATCATTCATCTTCAATCCGACCGACCATGGAGATTACTCCATACCGATCGACAATTTTCACTTCGGTAATCTTATCAACCTCATCGTGCATGATGATCCGATACTCCTCGCCAGCATATAGTGGACTCGTCGCTCTATACACAATCTTCCTTGGATGAAGTTTCGCGCTGTTTTTATGGTCACGCCAGAAATTCAACATATTTACCAGATTCAGCGGGCCATGGACAACAACCGTTCGATGTCCCTCGACTCGCTGACACCATGGCTCCGAGTAGTGGATTTTGTGAGCGTTGAATGTCAAGGCGGAGAATCGGAAGAGGGTGATGGGGCTTTGGTTGAAATCCCGTACATGTTTGCCCTCGGGGAACGCTACCTCCTTTGGTTTCTGGGCTGGAGCTTGAGGTGTTTGGATCTCTGGACGGAAGATCCAGTTCCTAGGGCGTTACTAGTTAGTATGGTGCTTGAAGCAAGCAAGCAAGCCAGAGCGATGTTTGCCATAGCAAAAGCTTCAGAATCTGCAGTAAGGCTCATTCCTACCTCTTATCAATCAGCACAACACCATGATCATTCTGAAACTTCTTCTCCACTCCAACGACGATCATCTCCTCACCCGCTTTTGTCTTTTTGCCAGCGGCAGAAACCAGCCTTGTGATCTCCGTGACCTCTTGTCCAATTTTGAGCGTGTTGCTTCCCCCAATCCATTCCAGTTCTCCGCCGGCCCACATCCGCCGCGTGAAAGGGCTGGGGGGATTGAACGTCGTGTCTGTGCCATCTCGCCCCAATTCCTCTTCCACCTGCGTCGGGGTGAAGTATGCTAGATGGTAGCCTGCTGGTAGAGGCGTGCCATTCTTGGGTAGGGTTTGGGAAAGCTCTGGACGTGAGAGGGTCGCGGAGAATCTTTGGAGCTGGTTGGCATCTAGGAGTTGGGTTTGGGTGTATGGAGTCTCTGATTGGGATTTCTCGAGGAATTGAGCTGCAACAGAGGTTGCAGAGGGAGAATCTGCAGAGCTGTAGAGACGACGAGCAGTCTGCCGTGGGCAACGGAGGTATTTCGTACAGTTCGAGCCCGAGCTTAAGCGGTAAAGGCGACGAAGAAACACAGACATCATGGAGCTTCGAATTGTCGAAAGTGGTTAGGGTTGATGGCAAAGCACCAAATGTCAATAACTGCGGGGCTTGTCATCTCAATTCTGAAGCTCTCCGCACGGCCAAGCCTCACCATTATTGATGTTTGTATTTCGTGTTTGCCCAGACCTCCGTTACCCACGGAGATGTTGCCGGATATAACCGAGGAGAGTGGGTACATGTATGAAGCCCCTGACTCAGCCGACCCTCGCCCCCTGAACGCTTCCGAGAGCCAATGCTTAAATCAATGCATTGCCGTAACAGGATGAAACGACTCTCAGAATTGGAACAGATTCAGAACGACGATACGACGATATGACGGTAGGATTTATGCAAGTGGGCATATAATGATTGATGAAAGGTTTGAACACGATTGCAGTGGTGGACCGACTATTGACGATTAAAAAAATAAAGAAAAGTTGGAACGGTAATAGGTTATAAAGTCAGCTCTGATTTCACTTCAACGCGACAACACTCGATCTATCGTACATGTAACTCCTCCTCAACTCATAATTTCCGCAACCCTTTCAAATGTTCATCCCCAAGGATTAGCAACAGTTATCACACCAGGAACGAAAGCATCGCCGAGAAAGGAAATTCTCCCCCCTTATCAGTTATTATCCGTGAGACATGAATCCGCCCAGTACTCCTCTAGTTCCCCTACTCCTCCCACCTATATTGCCCATAAGAATCAAATAACCACTTCCATTCATTAAAATCCTGTTATCCCAAGAAATAATTCGTGAAGAGCACTAATCGCATCTTTGGCCCATCTCGATCCCGACCATAACTATGTCTCGGGTATCTCTTCGCTCCTCCAAGCGCTTGATCATTTCTCTCTCCTTCGGGCTCCGTGGGCTCGCATCCTGCATGAATCATTAGCATGAGGAATTGCGCTCATTCGATCGAGGGAACTTACAATGCCCAAGAGAGCAGAGATGCTGGTAGCATTGTTCTTGTTCTCCTGAACAGGAGTTGGAAGCTGGTGCATGGGCGTTGGGTTGTATCCCTGGTAGGCACCATTGCGGATAGTGTGAGTGTCAGGAGAAACACATGGAGTTGGGGGAGCATTGGTAGCATCTTCGCGCTTCCATGTCTCCTCGAGCAACAATGGAGAAGCTCCCCCGCCATACTCCGAAGCAATGACGCCCCAGAATGATAGTCTGTGGGCTTCGTAGATTTGACGGAGGCGCTCCTTGTCAACGTTGGAGACATTGACCTGCGCAAATACAACGTCACAATCGAGTCGAAGCGGAGGATTGGCGGAGGAGTCAGTAAGAGCGCGGCGAGGTGGGGAGGGCTTGGGAAGAATGGCCACGGGGTGGCTGAGAGCCCGGGGTGGGTTAGAATCAGAGCGGTGGAGAAGAGTCGAGGCCGAAGGGAGCTGAATCTGGATAGGTGATTGGGGTGAGTAGTTGTAGGTTGGGGGAGTGACAGGCTGCATGTTCTCGTTGATGGGAGAAGGCATCGAATGAGACATGATCGGGGACGGAGCCACGGAGCCAGCACCTGAAGAGGTGACAGAGTTTGTTCGCTTGCGGCGGTTACTCCCATGGGACAACTGATGATAGTGAAGGCGGCATGCCAACTCAGTCTTCTTCAAATGAGCGGCAATGTGTTTGTAGGGCATTTTTTGGAGGCGAGTCTGGAGAAGATAAACTTCCTACAGCCTGAGTGTCAGCTGGCCCCAACATATCCCAAATTAAATTCCGTACCTCATCCTCGCTCCAAGCTCTTCCGCCTCCGGTAGATGCCTGCTTTCTATTTTTCTGCACCCCAAAGTCGTGTCGATTGATAGCATCGACGGGGGAGTAATTGGACGGAGCCGCGTGGGCGGAGGTATTCATTTGTGGGGAAGACATGATAGTCGTTTATCGTTAAAGAAGTGAAGGTCGGAAAGGTAATAATGATATGTTGGTAAAAAAAGACTTGTTGATCCAGCAAGTGACAAGAATCGAAATGTTTATAAATGGGCAGGCCGGGGCTGCTGAAGAATGTAGTCTTTCTGTCGAAAATAGCGTAGATGTTTAAAAAATTGTATGGATATGAAGTGAATAGAATAAACTTAAACAACGCTATAAACTACAGTAAAGAATGTAAGCAGCCAAGCCAGTTGGGCGGTAAAAGAGAGTGATTATTAGCTGCGGGAAGCGTAGTCGACGTCGAGTGTAGGAGAAAGGGAAGAAAAGAAGAAGATAAGGCGACCAGCGGATCATATATGAAAGCATGGCCTTGCATAAGATCATCTGGAGTATCCTGCTCCCGTAGCAGGTCACGGCCGTGCATGTTCTCCTCTGAAGTTTGCCGGGGTGGATGGGGCGGTCGATGTTCTTGACGGTTTCTGATTATGCATGGCTTGATTTCACATCTTCTTTAGAATCCCCTCTTTCGTCCCGTTTCTCTTCATACTGGCGTTTCTTGGTGACCAGGGGGGGGAGTAAGCATTGTTTGAGACTGTGGAAAGTCGCTTTTGACCTGACGATGAACGCCGTTCAGAGCCATACAATGTCATTCTACTTTAGCCATCATCATACACTTGATGGCTAAAGTGGCGGAACGTTCGACCGGCAATATGCGAAGCCCAGCAGAATTGCCACTTGGAGAACATCAGCATAGCATCGTTGTCAATCTTGCAACAAGCACAATTTAAGATTTCAAGTGTCGTGGGAAAAAAAAGCGCAGGCTTCTGCGAGCAGAGAGGGTCGTTATCCCTGTTGATGCGAAACCCTCGCTTCTCTCCCCTCTTGTTTGGTGGTGCCGCTGGTGCGCCCAAGCAATCGGCGCCGAGAAGGTGAGGCACGAGCTTTCCTTGATGTTCATGGGCTTTATCTGGATGGAGCAAGATCTGTTCAACTCATTGGATCTTTGAACGGGACATTCTCCACAGCTGCACGATTGACACGGTGGTCAGTTGGCGCGGCGCCTCTGGGGAGGGTTATGGCTGGACCGCCGAGGCAATGGAAGGCTCTCGACTGGCTGAAAAAGGCACAGCTGTTTCGCAGTTGGCACCGACTCGAAGCACAGAAGAAACATCGTGAATAACTAGAATAGAACAAGAAACAGATCCGCCCGTAGACTGGGAGGGAGCACGCGATCGAGCAAAGACCTACTTCGTACAATCTAAGTGTGGGTATATCTTCAGTCATGGCCTGAGAGACTCGAGACTTGAAATTGGAGAGCATGAGGCGACGAGCGAGGCATTATTATCGTCAGAACATTGATGATGATGTTTGAATCATGTCATGATGATCCAACTTGACGATGCTTTACTGGTCCTGCTGTATCATGACTGCGGTGCATGATGATTGTGGGGAAGTGGCTGGGCAAAGAGAATTGAATTTGGATTATTGATGCCTGCCTGGGTCTGGTTCTGGAGAGGAGAAACGTATTATGTATTGTGTGTTGTGTTGTATCGTGCGGAAAATCACTCTTCGTCTCATCTCAACTTCATTCTGATGGTGTACGTGTACGAGGGACTTCGTATTGTCTGTACTGTACTGTACTGTACTGTACTGTGATATTGTACGAAGTATAAGGTTGAGATTGCTGGTTGTTCGGAAGGGTGAAGAACCGTTCATCGAAGCTTACATACTTCGTACACCTATCCCGGCCATCCAGGGCACCAACCCCCAGCGACAAACTCAACTTCCAGCGCAATACAATTGCAATACAGTACAGTAACACTGTATGCAGCAATATCTTATTTCTGCAGCAGCCTTACAGCTCCCGCAAGTACCTCCACCTCGTATGCAGTGACATTCCCACCTGTCATGATCTGCCATCCGATCCATACCTGGTACCCCTCCACCCCTCTATTTCCCTCGCCTGTTATTGTTATTATTATTATTATTATTATTATTATTGTCATATTATTTTCTGAGCGCCTTGCATGACCCCAGGCCCTAGCCCTCCATTGAGCCTGCAGCTGTGGCGCAGATTTGCTAGCTCTCAAACGTCCCCCGTTCAGAAGTTGTCTCGACCGAACATCACAGGGGGAGGCAACGAGGGACGGCAGGATTGCGTCTATGCGTTGTGTTTGATCCGATCATGACCGTGTTACGTAGGTGGAGGCTAACTTGTTTTCCTTCGTTTTCTTCATTTCTTCCTTTTCTTCCTGTCTATCCCATCTAGTGCCGGGGTTGGCCTCCTCCGAGGACCCTTTTGTGGAGATCTCAAATTTTGAATCCTCCGCAGTTTCCGAGGCTGTTTGTACGAAGAGATGTTTTGTTTCGAAACTTGTCTGTTTTAGCTGCGATTACGTACTTTTTGTTGCCGCTGGGACTCTCTCTATTCAGGCTATCCACCAGAGGAGAGCATGTTTGATGTTTTGAGATACAATACCCACCTAGCTAGGTAGGTAATTACTTCACATTAAGTGCGAACTCTTACATGTACTGCCTTCGCCAGCGGGCTAAGGGTTCCTACCTACGCAGATACCTCAAGCGCTGCAAGCGCTCGAATTATGACGTTATCAAATGATCGTAAGCCTCTTCAGTTACCTGTGACCTGAAAGAGTCACCTTCTTTGATGTTGTTTAGACCCGCCGGGATATCGGCAGGAACTTGAGAGGGACGGGAAGGCGCTTTGGCTGAGTGTACGGGATACGGCATTGTGACATTGTGGTATTGTAGGCACAAGATGAGCAAGCGACGCTTCACGGCTGAAAAGTACAGTACAACCCGCGCAGGCATGTCCAACATATGATATGATCGAAAGCAAAGAGACAGTGAAATGAGACAGAAATCTTGCTGTACATAAACATAATATCGTACTATGATTAAATCGCTCCCCACCACTTTTGTCGGGTCTTTTCCATCTTCAAAGCATCTGGCCACGGTTCAAGAAACATACTGATATAATTCGCCTAGATAGTATTTTTCGGATTTAGCTGATAGGCACTGGTATAGTCTTAATACAAAGGGTATTTATCTTGCCCTTTCGTAGTTCACTAGCCCAACAATGTCACCTTTACAAGCTAAGATGTTGTTCAAGCTGCGTGGATTTCTGTGCGTAAAAACCGGCTCTCCCTACTCACGTCTGTACAAGCTAATCGTCTCGTCCACGTTTGGATGTCAAAATCTTCTCCGTCGAATTGCGTAAGAACTATGCGATGTGCTTTCTCAAGCATCTGGAGTGTCCATCCTTCGAAGCTCTCCCGAAACTCTTCCCAAAGTTCTTGGTCTCGGTATTGGAGTGTCTGATATCGAAGAATTGACAGCTTGACGTGGCTGTTCAGAAGTGGTTCCGCATGATTCTCTTGATTTGTCGGGTCGAACGTACTTTCCTCATGCCTCTTCGCTTAGAGGGGGGTACTGTAAAGGTTTTCGGTCGGGAAGTCGTACATGCTTGTTGTTTTTGTTGTTTTATTATTTCGTTGCGTGATAGACACAATATTAGTCCGAGATCAAGCTGCAACGATTGCACGCTTGGTCCTTTCTCAATATCTTGAAAATCTTTCGTACCTTCTGAAGGCAGTCCTCAAAAGCCGTTGATTTCCTATAACACTCCTCGTATGGTCAGTCTCTTCTATTCAGTGTCTGACCTAGTTGGTCTGTGGTATCTCATCAATTATCTTTTTAAGATGGTTGAGGAGCTTATTCCATGATTGCTCTGATAGCTGTCCCTAAGAAGCTGATACCGGCACCCTAGGTATATCGCAATATAGGTCATGCCTCTCTATCGAAATGCGCAATAGACTTTCGAAACCAGTATCGAGGTATTATTCTGTACAAACTGCATTGTTGATACTTCCGAGAGATCAGTAGACTCGCCAATCTTGATATACAAGTTAGGTGTCAAGGAGAGGACAGAGCCCTAACAAGGTCGGAAAGGTCGGAGGAGCTTGATTGCGGCCAGGACGAGGAAACGTTTTGATCAAGTGTTATTGATAGGATCTGAGCATAAGCTTGATTTGGAAACCTTAGTCATACTCGTCGTGTTTCCCTTAATAGACACCTCGTCGGGCGGCTGCTGCATAAATGAAAGCTTTATATACAAGTGGCATCATATTCGCTCAGAGTTGAGTATAGGAAGGTTGATTTCGAGCAGGAATTCATCAAACTTCTGGATAAATGTTAATCCGCAGCACCCGTTATTTGGTCCGTGCGCTATGGCGGCTCACTATTTACACGTGTCGCATTTGGCATTTTGCATTTTCGCGAAACGCATTTTGGTACAATCGCCATACAAATAACTTGCCACACTAATGCATATAGTTGGTGTTGGATTCACAGGTGTATATACAAAAGCTTCTGGTTATCCTAAAGTCGTATATAATCTGATTGAGTTGTTCGTAGTTGGTTGACCTCCATGGAAGTGGAGGTCTTTGGTCTCTATATACAGTTCTATTCCCCCTACCTGCGGCATGCAC